>BJCM01118798.1:0-16428 GCA_018326385.1 Flaveria bidentis | reverse complement strand
AACGTTTTGGGCAGCCCTTTTGGAAGGTGTTTCATCAAACGTTTTTGGCAGCTTTGGAAGGTAGTTCCATGGTTGTTTATGGTTGTTATTGTTTACTTGTTTGCTAGTTATTTCACATATATATGATCCTTATGTTCTTGGGTTTGTTGTTGTCATGATATGAGCCTTAATTTTCAGATTACAAATGATAATATTAAAGTTATATTCCACTGCGTTTTCAAGTTTAAAAGGTTAAACTACTTTGATATGGTTCAACAAACCCAACAACACCTTGTTGTGCAAGGATGAGGATATCATGTTCTTGAAGGTCTCTTCTTCAAGAACACACTTTTTTACCCTGGCTTTGCTGATCACAAGCTCAGCCTGGCACTCACTCAGCTTAGTTATGAGATCCTTGATCTGAGTCCTATAATTTGCAAGCTCATGTTTTAGAACTGAAATGGTTTTCTCTAAGTCCTCTATCTTTAGTTTATAATCACTTTCAAACTTTCTAAAATCAGCTTTTAAAATGTTTAAGGACTCAAGATCAGATCCCATTTCTAAGTTATAGGACATGCATCTGTTAACTTTAGCAATGCATTCAGGGGTACAGAGATGTTCCAATATCTTGGCTTCATCATGATCTGCCATCAATGCTTGATTTGGAGAAGCATCTTCCACCGAAAAGCTCCTGTCAAAGCCTCCTTTTTAAACAACAACTGCAGCTTGCTGCTTTGGCTTGTCATTCTGGGTAGCTTTATCAGTGTAGTTTGGTCCGGACTGCGCTTGACCACCATTTGTTCTTGGTGCCTTACACTCCCTGGCAAAGTGGCCTATCAGGTTACAGTTGTAACATTTAACTTTACTTTTGTCCAGTCCAAACTTTCCACTTGCAGCATTGCTGGGGAACTTCCTTCCAGTCCGCTTGTAGAACTTCTTGGCTTTGTGAGTGAGAAGAGCCATCTACTGTTTCCATGCCTAGTCCCAGTTTCGGTTAGAGACCCAGAACGGGCTACAGATCTATCCATCCCCCTCTAGAAAAGAAAAAAAACTTCAAAGACAGCTAGCTAGTTTTATTCAATAAAGAGGATTTGTACCAAAAGAACAAGCTTTCTACCCCTTCTAGCGAGTTATTAGCATCTGAGAAGAGCCATCAACTGGACTATCTCCATGTACTCCAGATCATCTGGATGGATATAGTCCAGGTCTTCAAGGGTGAAAAGAAAGCTGCCACAACTTTCATCAGAGAACACAAAGGCTTGAGAAGAACTTGTCTCTTGGAATGGGTTTCCTTGAGTGTAGTTCTCCTTTGGTGTCTCAGGGAAGGTGATGAAAGGACCCTTTGGTGAGTTGTCAGGGTAGCATATGAGATGATGTTGGGGTTCTATGCTATCCCTTTTAACCACATGAAGGGCTGAACCCATTTGATTTTTGGAGTTGCCAGATGAACCTTGCATGTTTATCTCCATCTGGTAGCCACAGAGAATCCCATACAACTCTGTTAGAGTGAGACTTTTCAGATTGTCAGTTCTCTTGATAACCACATAGTAGTATGTCCATTTCCTAGGAAGAGAGGACATGAACTTCCTTACAATGTCTCTGTTTTCAAGAGCAACTCCTCCATCTATTAGGGTATCCATAATCTCAACATACCTGAAGTATAGTTGAGTCATGGTTTCACCAGCTTTGAAGGTGAAATTTTCAAAATGCTGCTTTAGGAGATCCTTCTTGTTCTCCTTAGCTTCAGAAGAACCCTCATACATTAGTTTCAATGCATCCCACAGCTGCTTAGCTATTTTGCATTTCTTGAAACCTTTATACACAGAGTTTGGAAGAGCAGTCTGAAGGGCTATCATGGCCTTATTGTCAATCTCTACTCTTTTTCTATCTTCATCTGAGTAGTCAGCCACAGCCTTTGGGATCATACCACCACTAGTAGCATAAGAGGTGCTTGGTATGTGAGGTCCATTTTCAACAGACTCCACATTCTTGAGTCTAGAGACCTGATGAAACCATCCATTCTTTGACACCATGTGTCAAAGTCATCAAGAGTGATCAGTGGGAATTTTGTCATGGTTCCAGTTTCCATATCAGATTTGAAAATGGTTGCCATTTGATAAGTTAAGTATTTGTGTGTGAGGGATCTTAAGATGGTGAGATCTTATATCAAGAGCCTGGAATGCTCTGATACCAAATGCAGGACCGTTGAAGGGTATGCTAATACAACACAACAACACAAAGAGGAGAGTTGCTTAAGAACACTAAACTAATCCAACAATGAAACTAGTTAACCTCTAGAAATGATACTAAGAACACAACTAAATATGAGACTGAACAAGATAGCAAAATACACAAGGAGATGGTTTTAAAGATTGCAGTATATTGCCTTCTTAAGTTCTATTACAAATGTTACAAAGCATATTAGAAAGTTACAGGTACTTGAGATACATACACTACATCCTACAGCCAGCCATACTTTGAAGGCCAGCTGGATGGAATTGATTAGACACAAACAAAATCAATTGTAGAGCTAAAAGGATAGAATTGACAAGATTATCTGTGGAGGAGCTATCTCATTAGATCCCAGTTTCTGCTTATTTTGATAACAAACTTTTGCATGCAAGGATGAGGATATAATGTTTTTGAAGGTCTCTTCTTCAAGAACAGATTTTTTTGCCCTGGCTTTGCTGATCACAAGCTCAGCCTGGCTTTCAGTCAACTTGGTTATGAGATATTTGATCTGAGTCATGTAGTTTGTGTGTTCATGTTTAAGAACTGAAATGGTTTTCTTTTAAGTCCTTTATCTTTAATTTATAGACATTTACAGATCTTTTGAAATCAGATTTTAAAATATTCAAGGACTCAAGATCAGATCTCATCTCTAAGTTGTAGGACCTGTATCTATTAACTTTAGCAATACATTCAGGTGTACAGAGATGTTCCAATACCTTTGCTTCATCATGGTCTGCCATTAGTGTTTGGTTTGGAGATGCATCTTCCACCTAAAAACTCTAGTCAAAACCTCATTCTTCAACAGCAACTGCAGCTAGCTGCTTTGGCTTCTCATTCTGGGTGGCTTTCTCAGTGTAGTTTGGTCTAGTTTATGCTTGGCCACCATTTGTCCTTGGTCCCTTGCACTCCATAGTAAAGTGACCCATTTGGTTACATTTGTAACACTTAATTTTGCTTTTATCTAGCCCAAACTTTCCACTGGCTATATTGCTGGGAAACTTCCCTCCTGTTCTCTTGTAGAACTTCTTGGCTCTGTGAGTGAGAATAGCCATGTACTGGACTATTTCCATGTACTCTAGATCATTTGGATGGATACAGTCTAGGTTGATGAATAGAAAGTTTCCTAAGCTTTCATCAGATTACGCAAAGGCGTGTGAAGAACTTGTCTCTTGGAATGGGCTTCCTTGAGTGTAGCTTTCTCTTGGTGTCTCCATGAAGGTGATGAAAGGACCATTTTGGGAGTTTTCAGGGTAGCATATAAGATGATGTTGAGGTTCTATGTTATTCCTTTCAGTGACATGCAGGGCTAAACTCATTTGATTACTTGAGTTACCAGATGAACCTTGCATGTTAATCTCCATCTGGAATCCATTGAGAATACCATACAACTTAGTCAAAGTGAGAGTCTTAAGGTTCTCTATCCTCTTGATGACAACATAATAATATGCCCATTGCCTAGGAAGAGAGGACATGAACTTCCTTACAATGTCCTTGTTTTTAAGAGTCACCCCAACATCCACTAGAGTGTCCATAATCTTAACATACCTGAAGTATTGTTGAGTCATGGTTTCACCTATTTTAAAGGTGAAATTTTCAAACTACTACTTTATGTGATCTTTTTGTTCTCCTTGGCTTTAGTAGAACGCTCATACATTAGTTTTGATGCATCCCACAACTGCTTAGCTATTTTGCATTTCTTGAAACCTCTGTCTACAGAGTTTGGAAGAGCAGTCTGAAGGGTTGTCACGACTTTTTGATCAATTTCTACTCTCTTTCTATCTTCATCAGAGTAGTCAGCCACAACCTTTGGAATTATTGCACCTCTAGCAGTAGCTAAGATGTGCTTGGTATGTAAGGTCCTGCGACAACAGACTCCTACATCTTGGAGTCTTAAACTTGATGAAACCTTCCATTCTTTGGCACCAAGTGTCAAAATCTTCAAGAGTGATCAGTGGGGACTTTGTCATGGTTCCAGTTTCCATATCATCTTTAGTGATAGTTGTCATTTGAGATGTTAAGTATTTTGTGTGTGTGAGGAATCTTTAGATGGTGAGATCTTACTATGAAGAGCCTGGAATGCTCTGATACCAATTTCAAGACCGTTTGAAGAGGTTTGGTCACTTACAACACAACACACAAAGAGGAGAGATTGATTTAAAACACTTAACATATCAAACTGGGAAACTAGTAACCAGTTACAATGATACTAAGAAACACAAGTAATTGAGAGATAGAACAAGAACAAAATACACAAGTATTTGGTTTTCAAGAATGTTGTATATTGCTCACTAGTTCCTTACAAGTGTTACAAAGCATACATAAGATACAAAGGACCAGAGATACTTTATACTACATCCTACAGCTGGCCATACTTTGAAGGCCAGCTGGATACATAATGTAGACAACAACAAAATCAATGTAGAGTCAAAAGGCAGATTGTCTTTTGACTAGTGACTATGACATGTCATAACTCATATCCTAATATAATACAAAAAAGATAAAAGTATATAAAGTAGAAAGAAACAAACTCAAGACCTCAATGTACAGTTTACCAAAAGCATGGACCTTTTTACTAACTTCTGAAAGTTGGTGAGTCAAATAGAGTTGTGGCAGAAAGGTGGTCCAGCTTTATGGTATAAGGTACATTAGATAAAGCATGTACTCAAAAGTATTCGAAAGAAATCTTTCTTCATAAACTGACTTTGGAAGACTTTGTCACTGAAGCTTCGGAAGACTTCATGTTTGGCTTCAGAAGATATTGATCTTCGCTTCGGAAGATTTCACACTAAGAATATTTTCTAATGCAGAATGTGAAACTTGCAAAGCATTCTACTTCAGCACTTTGTGCATGCATGCAGGACAGACTATTTGGATGTTTTGGATTGCATCTGCCTTATATGAAACCTTACATGTTTGAATCCTGAGGTGCATCCATGAATATGAGAATCCCAGTCGTTGCATCTACCATCGAGTAAATATGTGGCAAGGGGAAATGAGTTTTGGTGTATCGGCCTCAAACTTGGGTCAACATTCAGTTTATGTGTAATATCATTTTTAGAGATACCTGTCATGACATCGTGCTTCCATGCAAAGGTTGACATTTTAGCTTTTAAGAAACATGTTAACATCTACCATGTTTCTTCTGGGATAGAGGATCCTATTTAGATCTTCTTTTTAGGATCCTAAAGGTCTAAGGATACTTCTTTTACTTCTTGTTCTATGTCCTCAAGGATATCATTTCCTTTTTTCATTAATTGCTATGCTGGCCTAGGCTTAGATGAAGCCTTAGTCGAGGAAGTGTTGCAGTCTTTAGTTTTTTTCTTGGTCGCTTCTTATTTTGATTACATCTCCACGACGAATGTAGCTTGACGCATTGGTGATACGTTGATGGGGCCGCCTTCATGTCCTGAATCCAAGGTCTTCTAAGGATAATATCACAGCAGGATAAGGAATCTATGATGTAGAACTTCTGAATGATGTTGATTCCTTCAATGTAAACATTAAGCTTGATATCCCCAATGGTATTCTTTGTCTCGCCACTGAATCCAACTAACACTAAGGATCAAGGTACAATCTCCTTCTCGTCAATGTTCATTTTTCTAAGGGCTTCCAGCTGGATTATGTTGACAGAGCTAGCTCCATCTACAAGAATCTTGCGCACAAAACAATTAGTATAACACCTGCCTATTTTGGAAAATAAAAACCCAAACCCAAATCCGTTTGGGTCAATTTTAGAAATCAAATTCATTAGTTAGCAATTTAACTTATTTTAATCCTTCAAATACAATAATAATACTATCTATTCAACTTTCATATATTAAATGAATAATAGTAATTTTATAATTTATTGAATAAAGATTAATAAATTTCTAAAGTTATAGACTTTATGAGTTTTAAATTATTAAACAAAAATAAATAATTAATATACAAAAAGTTTATTATTCTTACAACTATATAAAGTCTATAAACTAATTATTGATTTAATAGAATTATAAATAAATAATATGAATTATTTATAAACTAGGATGTTATGAGTTTAGGGTTAAAATTGAAATTCTTGAAACTTTGTTGTAAAAGTTTTCGGCATAAAATAATAATAGTTTGAAACATGATGGACCAGAGGGGTAACTTCATTTTAAAACAACCCAAACCCCCACCCGTCAGATTTCCCTTCCTCTAGCCAACTCTGGCGAACGCTTCGGCAATCCCAAAACCCTTCAATTCGGTCAATTAAAACCCAATCAAACCGTTTAAACTCGTTTGCACACTAGAGTCGAACACATTGCCCATCTTAATTCAAAATTCAGACTGTTACGGATTGCTTAGTCGAAACGAAGCCTCATTTTAATACCCAAATGGTTACGACACAATTCATTATGAAATTAATCAAGAAATCGAATAGAAAACGTTCTTATAATCGTCACAAATTCAAACCCACAAATAACTAGCATTAACATCTTATAAATACTATCGAATCATATCCGAACCCCCAAATCGAAAGTTGAAACCATTTGGCATGAAACAACATCAATTAGGTCTATATAACCTGGGGAAAACATTCCAATTAACTCCTATGAACCATCTGCAACATCAATTTAATTAATAACACATCCACCTCAATAATCGATCACCACCTCCATCCACGACCCACAACTTAGTCGACAACTATCCTCGAAGTATTGTAACTTTAAATTGATTGAGGGCTTTGAATCATAAACACCCTTTGAAGCTTCATATGACAGGAATTTGATTATCACCTAAGTTTGCATCATGAACTATATGCACAACAATCGTGATCTCCAAACCATATGTTCATCCTTCATTTCGATTCAATAAAGGTGATTAAACACATCCTCATACTCGATTTCAAGTGGGAAACAAAAGCCCTATGTTTGATTTCATTAACAATAACGAATTGGTTTTCAATTTGGATCAAAATCAAGTTAGGGTTCATGTGGAATGTGGGGGTTTTGTTTTATAAACATTTTAAAGATTTTAAATAGGGTTCTAAACAGATTTAGATGCTGGCCCGCCGGTTAAGACATTAAACCCATATAGAAGGGACCCGGGTTCGATCTCGGATACCCGCATTTAATTTTTAAAACCCTTTATAGATATTATTTCCGGAATTAAAAAAATAATTATAATGTTTTTAATTAATATAAAAATTATTTTGTTAACTAAAACATTTCAAGAATTATTAAATTAATTATAAAGGTTTTAAAACTTAAAATTTTAAATTTAATTTCTTTTTAAAGAATATAAAAGGTTATAAAAACATTATTACTTCTTTTAAATTACTATAAATCTATTATAGCATAAATTTATATTATTTTGTTAGAAATAATTTAAATAATTAACTATTCAAATAATTATTTGAATAGTTATTTAAATAATTAATTATACAATTGTTCATAAATAGTTATTAAATTAATTATTTCTTTTTACACTTTATACTTAATCTTTATTAAATCAGTTATTATAAATTAAATTATTTTTTTTCAATCATTTATTATCATTTTAAATCTTAACTATGTAATCGATTTATTTCATCTTTATTGAATTAAAATATAATCGATTACCTTTTTTTATTTAACTAAAATATTAAAACCCCAAATTCCAATTGAAACCCTAATTCGTATTTAATCGTTAAATCATAACTTTATTCTAACCCTTAGACACCACATCTTAAATTGAATCGTGAAGAAATCGTTGGAACAATCTTATTTTTTTATAACTATCTAAAGTGCATCCTACATCATGTGAGTTCTCCATGCCCCTTGTCTTTTGGGGTGAAACATGTTAACTTTATAAACTTGCACTTATAAACATCTTGATACCTGTAAATGCACGAGTAATTCGTTTATAAAATTTTTCATGGTTATTTGAGATACTTGTGAGTCTTATATGATAGTCATATTGTAAAAACAATCATTAACTATTGCTGGTCTAGCGACGTCATAGATCTATGGGCCTGTCAAAGCTATTTGGTGCTAAAGCCAAGGTTATTGCCGACTCCTGATGATGTATTCTTGTTCATCATGGGAACCAAGTGCCCTTAGTTAATCGTTATATTTTGTATGGATATCATGGTCAAGGTTTGATTGTATCACTATGCTATCTATATTCTTGCAATATTTCTTAACCTATGGCATGAATTGCTTCTTAAATGTTGTTTCATACGTATGTACAAATTCATGGGAACTCAACAACATTATATGTTGACCTTTTATTTTTAACATGTTTCAGGATTGCACGTAGGCACATACGCACGTAGGCACTTAGGAACGTACGCTCATACGCACGTACGCACGTACGCACGTACGCACGTACGCACGTACGCACGTACGCACGTACGCACGTATGCCCGTAAGCCTGTACGCCTGTACACCCGTACGGACATACACACGTACGGTATGCACGTACGCACGTATGCACGGATGCACGTATGCACGCATGCACGTATGCACGCATGCACGTATGCACGCATGCACGTATGCACGCGTGCACGTATGCACGCTTGCACGCATGCACGCTTGCACGTAGGTACGCTTGCACGTAGGTACGCTTGCACGTAGGTACGCTTGCACGTAGGTACGCTTGCACGTAGGTACGTATGCACGTAGGTACGTACGTACGTAGGTAGGTACGTACGTTGGTACGTAGGTACGTAGGTACGTAGGTACGTATGTACGTAGGTACGTAGGTACGTAGGTAAGTAGCTACGTACGTAAGAAGGTACGTATGTACGTACGTACGTTGGGACGTATGTACGTAGGTACGTCGGGACGTATGTACGTATGTATGTAGGTACGTATGTACGTAGGTACGCATTTACATAGGTACGTAGGTACGTAGGTACTTAGGTACGTATGTACATGGGGGCCTCCACAGACTGAATAGTTTGAGTAGGGCTTCCTTTGTGTTTTCTTTTGTAGGTGAGGGTGATTTGTGGTTGTTTAGGTGGTTGGAAAGTAGAAGGTGTGGGTTCAACACTAGCTGATGCTGCTAGGTTGTCACAATTAGCAATGAGCTCTAACTTTTTTAGGACCCGGGCTGTTTCTACCCTAGAGAAGCCAACAGTGGGCTTTCTCACTATCTTAAAGATGTCGGGCTTCATCTGTCCCGATTTAAGAATATTACCTATTCCCCTTAACTATGAGCCCAGTTTATAGTTAAGAATGTATTGAACATATCTAGGGAACATCTAATACTCTAAGGAGTCCAAGTTTGCAAGAAAATTAGTGTAAACAAATTGAGAATACTTGAACTTGACTCCCTGAACCATCCCATGAACAATTAAGATGAGATCTTTAGGAATCTGGTCCCATATACCATGCTTGTTTGATAAGCTGTGGATAACCACATGGAGCAGGAATTTCCATTGGGATGAGACCTTCCCTTTCTTGAAGGTTTTGACAGAGTAGTCTCCCTCATAGCCCATCTGTGCAAAGGAGTGGTTAATAGCTCCTTTAGGGAAGAACACATCACCTTCTTCATCATCCAGCTGAAGATGCATGTTGATGATGGTTGGAGTCATGAAGATTATTCTCCCCTACACTGTGGCAGACAGTGCCTTCTCCCCATCCATAATGACCTCTTGGAAGGTCTTCCAAAATTCAAGCAGATGATCCTCATAGAGTATAGGATCAATGGTAAGGGAGGTGAAGTAGTTGGATAAAGCTAAGAAATGACAAACCTCTGAGAAATGTGGATCTTTCTCAGAGTGTAATAGAGCAACCTGGTTGTGTTGCCTGTGTAACTGCATGGAGAAGTTTGGTTCATTTCTACGATGAAGGTTGGCCATTTTGAGAGGCTTAAGGATGAAGAAAGATGAACGAAAGTAATTTCAGAGAGAAATTCGGGGTTTTAGGTTTGTAGGAAAGAAGGAGATGACAGAAAGAGGGGCAAACCGTTAGGTTTATAAGACAAAGTTAATGAAAGTGAATAAACTTTGAAATCCATAAGTCAGTCCCACCTCCGAAAAAGTAGTTTGCTTTTGCTCAAAAAGTAGATTTCTTGGAAGTTAAAAAGCTTCCGAAGGTAAATTATCTTCAGAAGTTATAATGAAAAAGCTTCCGAAGCTAAAATGACTTCGGAAGAATTTCCTAAGAATTTTGAGAATTTTAGCTTCAGAAGAAAATCAAGACTTGAAAGTTTAGTTCAAGGGAACAAAGCTTCCGAGAGTTAATTTGCTTCAGAAGAAAATTGTCCTTGAAAACATATAAGTGCCTAAGAAGAGTTTTAAGCTTCGGAAGATATTTTGGAAATTTCTTTCAAAGGTAAATTACTTGGGCAGTTATCTATTTTAAAGACCTAAGTTTCTTATGAAGTTAAAGACATATCTTCCAAAGGATCAAAAATTTTAGAATTTTAAGGAAAGTCCTCAAAAAGTTTTCATCCAAAGAAAAACAAGAGCTTATGAAGGTGATAAACTAGACAACTTAGGACACATAGATTTTAAAAAAAAATAAGAATTAGTTTTAAAAAAACCTACTCAAAGTTTATCATCCCAATAGCTGATATTAGATATTTAAATCTCTGTTCATCAAAAGCCTTTGTAAACAAATCAGCATATTGTTCATTTGTGTGAACTTTGACGAGCTTAATTAATCCCTTTTCAAAATTATCTCTAATTAAATGATACCTGATGTTGATGTGTTTTGTCCTTGAGTGCTGCACAAGATTCTCTATGATAGAGATAGCACTGTTGTTGTCTATGTGAATGGGAGTCTGCTTGAAATTCAACCCATTGTCAAGCATCTAATTCTGAATCCAAAGCACTTGAGCATAGCAGCTTGCAACAGCAATGTATTCAGCTTCAGCAGTTGATGCAGAGACATAGGATTGTTTCTTGCATTGCCATCAGACAACCCTTCCACCAAGAAACTGACATTCCCCAAATGTAGACTTTGCAGTCATGTTGCAGCCATCATAATCACTATTTGTATAAGCATTCATATTGAAGTCAGAATTCTTAGGATACCACAGACCAAGTGTTGAAGCACCTTTGAGGTATCTTAGAATTCTTTTGACAGTAATAAGGTGAGGCATCTTAGGGTTGGCTTGATATCTTGCACAAATACATGTGGCAAACATGATATCAGGCCTTCTAGCGGTAAGATACATAAGAGACCCAATCATAGCCCTGTATAAGTGTTCATCTACACACTCCCCCTCAAGATCAGGTCCAAGGGAGTGGTTTCTAGCTATGGGTGTCTTAACAATCTTACAGTCAGTCATGTTGAATCTTTTGAGTATGTCTTGAACATTCTTTGACTGACTAATGAAGATGCCAACTTCAACTTGCTTTATTTGAACTCCCAGAAAGAAATTGAGTTCCTCCATGACACTCATTTCAAATTTGTCCTTCATCAGCTTCTCAAAGTCTTTGCAGAGCTTGGGATTAGTTTATCCAAAGATGATGTCATCTACATACACTTGAACTAGCATTATGTCATTTCCCTGTCATTTGATGAAGAGAGTTTCATCTATAGTACCTCTTTTGTATACATGCTAGCAGAGATACTGAGAAAGAGTCTCATACCATTTCCTGGGTGCCTGATGCAACCCATAAAGAGTTTTATAAAGTTTGCAGATATAATCAGGATGATCAAGATCTGCAAAACCTGGTGGTTGTTTGACATATACCTCCTCATCAATCACCCCACAAAGAAAAGCACACTTAACATCAAGTTGATAGACCTTGGAGTTATTGGATGTAACAAATGGCAAGAATATCCTAACAGCCTCTAGTCTTGCTACAGGAACAAAGACATCAATGTAGTCAATTCCTTCTTCTTGTGTGTATCCTTGAACAACTAGTCTAGCTTTGTTTTTTATGACAATGCCTCTATCATCCTTCTTGTTCTTAAACACCTATTTGGTTCCAACAGTAGTCTTCCCATGAGGAAGAGGACAAAGGTTCCAAACTTTCTGTCTTTTGAATTAAAGCAGCTCCTCTTGCATAGCTTCAACCCAATTTCCATCCATTAGAGCCTCATCAATTTTCTTTGGCTCTATCTGAGATAAGAAACAAGAGCGAAGACAAACATTTGATTCATGGGTTTATCCTCTTGTTTTTACCCCTATGTCAACATCTCCAATGATGTTTGTAATAGGGTGAGACTTGTGGATCCTTAGTTGAAGGATCACAACAAGTTGCTAAGAGAGATCTATATTAGAGAAATTTAGATCTAGCATTGATGTATCTCCCACTACATCAGCACACTTCACAAGAGTGACTTGATCCAATGAGGGTGTGACATCATTGATGTTGTCATCTATGGAGTGGTTATCAGCATCCAGAAATTCTTGATCACTGTCACCATCAGCATTGTTTTCTTCTGGATTTGAAGTATCTTTATCTTGTTGTAGACCCTCTGAGCTATAATTTGAAGGCCTCTCAGATGTATCAGTTGAATTTGTCATTGTGGTGCTGATTGAAACCTCATTTGCAGAAGTAGTTACAACTGGAGCTGAAGTTGTATGGCTTGAAGGTCTTCTAAGCTCAAATCTTGGGTCAGGATCACCTGTGGGTAAGATATCTAAGATATTTGTGGGTAAGATTTGTTAAAACACTTGGTAACCAAATCAAGATCAAACAACCAATCAGGACCAGAACCAGCCACATAGGGTGTGTGTTCATTGAATGTCATATTGGCTGACTCCTCAACAATTCTAGTTCTGAGATTGTATACTATGTAAGCCTTAGCTTGAGAAGAGTATCCAATGAAGTGTCCATCATCTTCTTTCTAAGTAAATTTGGCAATTTGATCTTTGGTATTCAAGATGGTGCAAGGACATTCAATTGACCAGAGAAAACCAATGAAAGGTTTCCTCTTGTGCCAAAGTTCATAAGGAGTCTTGCAATGAGTCTTAACTAGTAAAACTCTGTTTTGCACATAGCAGGTAGTGTTGACTGCCTCTGCCCACAAGGTGATGGGCAGCTTAGAGTCAGACAACATCGTTCTTGTAGCTTCAATCAGTGTCCTGTTTCTCCTCTCAGCAACACCATTTTGCTAAGGAGTCCTGGGAGCATTGTATTGTCTTGTAATACCTTTTTCATCACAAAAAGTAACAAGGATTTGGTTCTTGAATTTAGTTCCCTGATCACATCTTATGGTTTTGACCTTGTGATAAGATTGATTCTTAATCTTTAGGATGAAATTCTTCAGAATCTCAGGGGTCTCATCCTTAGTTCTAAGGAAGTAAACCCAAGTGAATATTGTAAAGTCATCTGTGATCACCTAACAATAAGAGGTCCTTCCTAGAATCATTACACTGGTGGGGCCAAAGAAATCCATATGTAACAAGTGTAGGGGTGTAGTGACGGAAATTTTTTCCTTAGGCTTATGAGATACCTTGTGTTGCTTCTCTTTCAGGCATGCAACCCAATGATCATCACTTGTAATCTCTTTCTTTGGCATTACAGTTACCAAATCATTCTTAATAAGTTTATTCATGCTTTTCAAGTTTATATGGCACATTCTTTTATTCCATAGGAAAGATTCATCACTATTGGCTTTAGACAGAAAGCATGAAACTTCTCCAAAGGGAGATGTTTCGTGGAAGTCCATCTTGTACATGTTCCCTTTCTTCGGGGCTCTGAGTAGAATATGCTCATGAGGAATGTAGAGAAAATATCAAGAGGATGATGCAACCCAAACATCCAAAGTCTATCCTGCATGTTGCACAAGTACATTGAAGAAGAATGCTTTGGAAGTTTCACACATGCAACAGAAATATTTTAAGTGTGAAATCTTCTGAAGCCAAAGATGAAGTCTTCCGAAGCTTCAGAGGCAAAGTCTTCCAAAGCTCAACTCTTGAAGACAGATTTCTTCCGAAGACTTTTAAGAACATGCTTTATCTGATGTACTTTTCGATAAAGCTGGACCCCTTTCCGCTACAACTCTGTAAAGTCACCAACTTACATGAGTTGGTGAAAAGGTCCATGCTTTTTGTAACTGTACATTGAGGTCTTGAGTCTGTAACTTTCTACTTCATGCACTTTATCTTTTTGTAATAGATAAGGATGTGAAAAAGGATTAATTAAACTAGTCAAAGTTCACACAAATGAACAATATGCTGATCAGTTTACAAAAGCTTTTTGATGAACAAAGATTTAAATATCTAATATCAGCTATTTGGATGATCAATTTTGAGTAGGTTTTTCTTAAAACTAATTATTATAACTTCTTAAAATCTGTGTGTCCTAAGTTGTCTTGTTCATCACATTCATAAGCTCTTGTTTTCTTTGGATGAAAATCTTTTTGAAGACTTTCCTTAGATTTTTATAAAATTATTGATTTTTCGGAAGATATGTTTTTATCTTCGGAAGAAAAACATGCCTTCAAAACAAATAACTGTCTAAGAAATTTACCTTCGGAAGAAATTTCTGAAATATCTTCCAAAGCTTAAATTCTTGTCTTAGACACTTATATTTTTTCAAGGACATTCTTCCGAAACAAATTCACTCTTAGAAGCTTTGTTATTTTGTGAACAAAGCATTCAAGTCTTAATTTTTCTACCAAAGTAAAATTTTAAAAACTCTCAAGAAATTCTTCCGAAGTCATTTTAGCTTTGGAAGCTTTTTCATTAAAACTTCCGAAGATAATTTACCTTCGGAAGCTTTTTGACTTCCAAGAAAACTACTTTTTGAGCAAAAGTAAACTACTTTTTCAGAGGTGGGACCGATATCCGGATTTCAAAGTTTATCATTTTTCACATATAAACCCAACAGTTTCCCCCTCTTTCTATCATTTGCTTCTTCCTCCTGACCTAAAACCCCAAATTTCTCTCTGAAATTTCTTTCTTCTTTCTTTTTTCATTCTTAAGCTACCTCACAATGGCCAACCCTCTTCACAGAAATGATCCAAACTTTACCATGCAATTATACAAACAACATAATTAGGTTGCTCTGTTAAACTCTGAGAAAGATTCACATTTCTCAGAGGTTTGTCGTTTCTTAGCTTTATAAAATTATCTAACCTCCCTGACCATTGATCCTTCTCTCTATGAGGATCAACTGCTAGAATTCTGGACCTCCTACTGAATCTCGGTAAGCTTCATCTTCTGATCCACAGCAGGGTCAACCTCCCTCTCTTTCTAAACATGTGAAAGAGTAAGTCCCAACTAAGAAAGACAATGAAGAACAATTAGGTGTTGTGGGCTAGTCTTCTCAGTTCAATGAAACAAAGAGAAAGAAAAGGATGGCTTCAAAGCCAAAGCCAAAGAAGAAGAAGACTACTTCCTTTTCTAAACCTCAAGACGAGTCAGAACATCCTGAGGATGTGCAGCCAAAGGATGCTACATCAACTCCTATTCAAAAAGCTCCTCTAGCAACAGGAAGACCTTTCTTGTCCTGGACATACACCACAAATCCAGAAAGATGGCTTGTCATCAGAGATCAAGGCATTGACGATGTCTACACATGGCAAGAAATGTTCAATCTGCCTCTGCATGATCTCCAAGTCTACTAAGTGTTTTGGTAGCCTCAGCCTAGAGGCTAATGCAACCCAAAAATCCAAAGTCTGTCATGCATGGTGCACAATTACATTGAAGAAGAATGCTTCGGAAGTTTCACACATGCAACAGAAATATTCTAAGTGTGAAATCTTCCGAAGCCAAGACCAATATCTTCCGATGCCAAAGATGAAGTCTTCTAAAGCTTCAGAGACAAAGTCTTCCGAAGCTCAACTCTTGAAGACAGATTTCTTTCGAAGACTTTTAAGAACATGCTTTATCTGATGTACTTTTCCATAAAGTTGGACCCTTTTCCGCTACAACTCTGTAAAGTCACCAACTTACATGCGTTGGTGAAAAGGTCCATGCTTTTTGTAACTGTACATTGAGGTCTTGAGCCTGTAACTTTCTACTTCATGTACTTTATCTTTTTGTAATAGATAAGAATATGAGCCGCATGTCATAAACATTAGTCAAAAGGGAATCTGCCTTTTGACTCTACAATTGATTTTGTTTTGTGTCTAGTCAATTGTATCCAGTTGACTTTCATAGTATGGCCGGCTGTAAAATGTAGTATAAGTATCTCAGGTTCTTGTAACTTTCTTTTATGCTTTGTAACACTTGTAATAGAACTTGAGAAAGCAATATACTGCATTCTTGAAAACCATACACTTGTGTATCTTGTTCTCTTGTTTTGTCTCTTACTAAATTACTTGTGTTCTTAGTATCAAATATTATGGTTAATCCAGTTCA
>BJCM01118714.1:0-13988 GCA_018326385.1 Flaveria bidentis | reverse complement strand
AGAACATAGAGAAAGCAATATACTGCATTCTTGAAAACCATACACTTGTGTTCTTTGTGTTCTGTCTCTTGCATTACTTGTGTTCTTAGTATCTCAACTTGGTTAATCCAGTTTACTGTTTGATTAAAGTTTAGTTAATCTCCTCTTTGTGTTGTTGTGTTGTAACTTTTCAACGATCCTGCACTTTGCTTTCATTAAAACAATTCTTTACTTTCTTTCAAATCATAAGAGGCTTTAGAACGTGATCACACATCGTACGTACACATAGACAATAGTTATTATCTTCATCAACGTTCATTTCGTACATTATTATCTTTCGTTTCCATCTAGGTCCTCTCATGTGCTTAACCCTCCTCTAGAGCACCAAACAATTCATTTAGGGTTAAGCGACAAGGACCCCATACATATGGTCAATCACAAAGATTGAACCCCTATGTGCATCCTCATGGGGTATTTAACCCGCATACAGTTGAACTGACAACCCCTCATTGGGTGTGAACCTCCATACATTTGCTTAATCACATGGATTAAGCCCCAATGAGCATCCTCATGGGGTAGCTAACCCGCATACAGTTGAGCTATCACCCCTCATTGGATGTGAACCTCCATACGTTTGCTTGCAAGCCTTTCTTACGTTCATTCATTCATTAATGCATGCATTCTATCATTTCGTTCCTCTTTTCATTATCTTCCACTTTACGTTAGATAATACTTTTCATTCATTCATTAAGATTCAACGTAAAGCCACATGAAAATAATCGTATAACAAGGAACATATACATAAACATACAACATCACCATACAAGGCACATCATACATTCATAACATACATCATACATACCATCATGCATAAGTATCAATCATACATCATCATACATGCCCATCACATCATCTATGGCCTCAAAAGTCAACTTACATGAACCCCCAGGAACCTCCCAAGTCAAAGCCTACATTTCCCTTTTTCCCCAAAAAGTCAGAAAATATTCAAAGTCTTCGTCCGCATTGCTTTTTGTTCATCCGCATTTCTTTTTGTTCATCCGCAGTTCTTTTTGTTCATCCACATTTCCTTTTTAGTCATCCGCATTTCCTTTACTCAAGCGCATTTCCTTTTACTCGTCCGCATTTCCTCTTTACTTACCCGCATTTCCTCTTTACTCATCCGCATTGACTTTTACTCATCCGCATTTCCCCTTTACTCATCCGCATTGACATTTACTCATCCGCATTTCCTCTTTACTCATCCACATTGACTTTTACTTATCCGCATTGACTTTTACTCATCCGCATTTGTCAATGTTCATCCGCATTTGTCAATGCTCATCCGCATTTGTCAATGCTCATCCACATTTTTCAATGCTCATATGCCTTTCGAACACTTAAGCAGTTATTCTAAAACTTAGGCGTATGAGCTACTGTTTGGGCTCATGAGCAGCCTAGGGCACACTTAATATCATAATTCGGTCACCAAACACCATTTATCATGTTCTATGCTTAAATCATACATTCTAAGTCTTAAAAACACAACCATAACATCATCAAACATGAACATAGTCCAAAATCAAACCACACCCGCAACATACACACATACATACATATGGGTATGAAACCCAACTTTGTAAGAAGTTCATACATGCATTTCCAGCCCCAAAATTAGTTATAATATGTAAAAGAGGGTTTTAGAACTCACCTAGAAACCCACTAAATAACCAGCCTTTCAGGTAAGACTTCCTTCCAAGCCCGATTGCTACAAGTTCTCACCTAGAAACCCACTAAAACACACAACCAAACACACACAACATACATAAGCATACAACCGAGGATGGAACCAGTTAAGAACACCTTAAACACATGAATTATTACCTTGAATTAGAACTTTTGCTCTTGTTCTTCTTCAAAACCCGAGCTCTGCTATTTCTCTCTTCCTCTCTCTGTAGAAATCCGATTGATATGGGTGAAGAGAGGGTGATGGGCGGCCATCACCTTTTACACCCACTTTTTCAAACATTTTGTCCTTTTGGACACTTTTTACCCTTCCACTTGGGTAAAATATATTTTCTTTCTTTTTTTTCACTTTATTCTTCTTTCTTTGTCTTTTATAAATAACCGGGTGTTACAAAATTGTTGTTCAAAAAACCACAAAAATAATGTGATATATGTGATATGTACAATCATAGCACATTTGAGTGTTATTTTAACAAGCATTGTCACATTTGTGATATGGCAAATCACACAACAACTAATTGTTATTTTAACAAATATTGTACATTGTGTGATAAAAGAAATCATAATACTAAGGATTGTTTCTTTAGGAAGAGCTCGCCTAGGAAGGATTTTAGTAATCAAAGATATAAAAACTTTCAAAGAAACCAAAACTATGGTTTTAGTATTATGTCAGATCATAGCAGTACAATCAGGGAAATATCGTTCCACGCTCGGTGAGAAAGAAAAATGAAACATTTAACAAGAAAAACTTTTCCAATGTTTCAAATGATGGTTCAAAATTTCTTGATGATGATCTTGAGAACAAATTTAATGCTAAATAAATATTTTAGATGTATTGAGCTTGGATCTTAGGATTCATCTGGTTCAGATCTAGAAATCTAAATTAATATGGGTGGACATGTGTGAATTAAAGAACAAAGAGATGGATAATAATAATAATGTTATGATTTCATTGATGCTGATAAACAAGTTACAATGAGAATCATAGATGGCTTGGTGAAATCAAACCCACCCAAAGGAGAGGATTTCTACTTGGGTGGTGATTTACACCATGAGAAACACACACAAAAGAGCCACACTTGCAAAAATACACTAGTGGGTCTATTAATATAATTTTTACAACATGACCTAATTTGACTTTTCTAATTGTCTTGATCTTGATTTTGTCATGTTGTATTGTATTATATTGTTGTTTTTTTTGTAATTATGTAAATACATGATGTTCCTAGTTTATGAGCTTAAATATAAAAGTCTTTCATGTCTTACACATGCGTATTGTAATGGTTGAATGAAATATAATATGTGGTTGATGTTTATTAATGTTTAATTATTTCATATTATTATTGTGTTAAGTATAGTTCTTATGTATGAACTTATTATATATGGTTGAGGTTGTTATGCATAGTTTTTAGTCAAAATGATTAAGTAATGTGTTCAACCTAGTCGGGTGAGTATTCATGCTAATGGACCATAAGCATGAATACATCATGCTTATGGACCAGTCGTAGACAATCAACGCATTTCCAATAAGGGGTGACGTGCAAAATAAACGCCACAAATATGTGCGGATGATCATAAAAATGAGCAAAGCACATGGAAAAAATGGCTAAATTCAATCAAGCTAATGACTAATGTTGTTGGTGCGTTATGTGCAATAGAAAAATAAATGCTCAAACAAGAAGATAGGTTGTGTGCATCTCTACTATGCGGTGGCACTGACCTGAGGATAAGCATAACCTAAATATTCTAAAATTCATTTTTGTTTGCGCCACTCTGCTATGTGATGGCATTGACCTGAGGCTTGGCATCTCTTTGACAGCTCTTAGAATAGTTTTTCTTGTCACATGCCCGTAGACCGCTCAAAAGTCTCCTGAGGAATGTTGATTACCATATAAGTGTGGGATCCACAAATGCTTCTTGGAATAATCAAACCTAACTCATCACCAATGTGAGTCCAAAATCTGTGTATGGATTTAAGAGGACAAATATACTAACAATCATCGTGGCTGCAACTCTTGACAGTGAAAATTATTGTGTGCATCTTATAGCTCTAGTATGATTTCATGAAAGTGCTATTGACTCTCGGACAAAACATGAATCTAGCATCAAAGTATTTATTAAAATGTCCCAAATGATTATGATATACCTGTATGATTCCATAATGAATCTTACTAGAAAAGATCAAATTAACTTGAAGCTGTTCTGTCTTGGAAGAAAAATCTATTAGATGTTTGCTAAAAGATTTCTGTGAAGTCGCTGGATCGGTTGACATCCGAGCGCGTTCTTGACGGAAGGAAAAAGAAAAACCAAGAAACAAACACGATAATGAATAATAATTCAATGGTTTCATTGATAAAACCTAATGATTACAAGCTCGTTTAAACATAAGAATCACGACTCTTGGCAAGGGGAGATCGAGCATGATCCCCCCTCTCATCCGACAGCACCTAGGCTCGGGCACTCTCTCAGAACCCCCTCTCTCTACACCATGAAACTGGTATTTATAGGGCTCTACCCATATTAGATGTGACCGGGCCGATTCGTGCGATTGGACCATGCGTATGGTTCAATCGTACGATTGGACCATACTTCTGGTTCAGTCTTACGAATGGCCCAATCGTATCTCTCATTCGCGCGACTGGTCCATTAGCATGGCTTAGTTGTACGACAGAGTCTCATTCGCATATGCTCTTGCAAATGACCCAGTTTCATGTGTTTACAACATATCAGGTGTATTACATTAAGCCTAGACTATTCGTTAAGCGACGGATACACTATATATGACAATATATGCTCCAACAATATCAATCGATCTCAAATCAAAAAGACAAAAATATGTCCTGTTTTGTTTTAATCTCAAGTTGTTTTTATGTTTTTCTAGTCTTTTGATACATAAATGTCGGACTATACACCTGTATGAAATCTATGAATCACTCACCAAAAATTGTCACGTCTGAGGTGAGCAATCGGTTCAAAATAAAAAAGGATCACGTCTTAGGTGATCAAACGGTTTTCAAATTAAAAGGATCACGTCTGAGGTGATCAAACAGTTTTAAATTAAAAGGATCATGTCTGAGGTGATCGGTGTTCATAATGTTATATATCAAAAGGTAAAATTTTAAGTGTGTGAAAGTGTATGAGGTCGAACTCATAAGTATGAGCCAATCGCACGATTGGACCATGAGTATGAGCCAATCGCACGATTGGACCAAAAGTATGAGCCAGTTGCACGATTGGACCATAAGTATGAGTCGATCACACGATTGGATCATGAGTATGAGATAACCATGCGATTGGACCACAAGGATGAACCAATCGCACGACCGAACCCCAGTTGCACGAATGAAGCATGCGCATTGGTCCAATCGCATGACTGAACTTTAAAACAATATAAATAGAGGGGTTAGTTGGTCGCATTCCTTACCACCCTTCAAAGCTCTCAAAAACCTCTCATACGCAAACACTCTACCCAAATTTCTATTGTTGTGATTACCCGCTAATTATGATCCTAACTGATTTCTCATTCATCTACAGGTATTGTGAGACTGAAATCGAGCCAAATGAATGATCTTAATGAACCCTAAATGACCTAATCGGTTAAAATCAAAAATGAGAATAACTCTTCAAATACACCACTTAAATGGACATAATCGTTGATTTAAAAGACAATAAGTGCTATTTCTAGTCCCTGCGAATCTAATGAGTCTAAACACAAAGTCTAATTTAAATTATTGACCAAGATTCGATGTTAGAGTGTTGAACAGATCAATATGCGAATGGACACTCCGTATGAACCTCAGTCGCACGATTGAGTTAGGCGCACGTCGCACGAATGAATCAATTGGTGACTCAGTCGCACAACTAACTCAACCGCATGGCTTAACATACGACTAAGTTCAGTCGCAGACTCAATCGAACGACTTTTGTCAATCGCACGACTTAACTCAGTCGTAGGCTCAATCGCACGACTTAACTCAGTCGAATAGTTCAATTGCCCGATTGAACTAGTTTGATCAAAAATAGTTTAAGTTTCAACTGTCATCTCCTATACACAACTCTAATGTATAAGTTTCTTTTGTTACAACAACATGGCTGATAGATAATCGATGAGCACCAAGCACAATATATGTGCTCACTTAGATGCTACTACTCGGAATGCTTCTGAGTTTGCTGGGATCATAGCCTTTCTAAGGAGATCCAGGATCTTCAAGGCCATATCTACACCCTGCACACCATACAAGTCGCTACAACAGACCTTCTGGGAAGGTGCTACAATTGATAGGTCCACAGAGCCCCATAGTATCCAGAGCTCGATCTTCGGACATGAGATTAGTATTACTTCAGCATATCTAAGGCGACTCCTGGATCTGGGTGAGGATGGTGCCCACCCAACCAGGCTACATCGTCTGACCGTTTGGGGATGCTTTCTGAAGATGAAGTGCACTAGGGACATCACTGCAGGTGTGCTCAACAAGAGCAACTTGTGCCCCCAATTTAAGTACTTGGCTCATGTCATACTTAAGTGCATAGCATCATGGAGAGGAGGATTCGACGAGATGTCAGATCAAATCCAGAACGCATATGTTGCTCTGGTACTGAACCACCCATTCAGATTCTCCCACATGATATTCTCCTACATGATCGAGAACCTCGAGGCCAAAGGCAAGGAAGGCTTTTGCATGTACCCAAGGTTTCTACAAATGATTATTGATGAGAAGCTTCATCTGCTACCAAAAAAGAGAGATGATGCTGTGACTTTAGAGGTTATGGATGACACTACGTTTGGGTAAGATAAAGGTCTACGGGGGGAAGCAGGTGAAGCCCTCGGTAAGGAGATTGTTCGAGCACTTGGCCAGGGAAGAGTATGTGGCGCCCTCTCGCAAGAAGTGGCGTCACAATGACAGTGACTCCGATGTTGAGCCCATCATGGCACCCACTGATGAAGAAGCCGAGGATGATGACGACCATGATGAGGGTCAAGGTGGTGATGCGCCTGATGGAATAGAGAAGGGTGCCTTTCACCAAGACTTCCTGCTTGATGAAGAGGAAGAGTCAGATGATGAGCCACTGGTCAGGATTGTGGGGAGCCGGGTTGTGGCCATAGACAAAAGGTTAGAGGCGGTTGGCGGACACCAGGCTAGGTCGAGGGGTACTGCTACAGATGTCACTGATCCTACTTACACCCCACACCAGCCACTCAGCAAAGGGGGAGCTTCTATTGCAAAGGGCTCCAAGAAGAAGAAGATGACCCATCCTTAGGGCAAAAACCACTACCACCACTGCCACAGCCACCACTACTACTACACCTACCACCACTACCACAACCACCACCACTACCACACCTACCACCACTACCACAACCACCACCACTACCACAGCCACCACTCCATCCGCCATTCATACACCTAATCCTCCATAATCCATTCCCATCCCTCCTCCCATCTTCACCACATCCACCACTACCACAACCACTCACCAAGCTGGTCCCTCCACCCAATCCACATTCACACCCGGACCTACTCTACCCTTGGTCGGGTTAGAGGAGCAGTTGGCTAGCCTGAACTGGATGGTGCTAAAGCTTATTGATACTGATGATCTGAGGCTACTCAGATCAATTAGCCGATGGCAGTGAATGCGGCTCAAGCAAAACAAATCGCTCAGCTGAGTGAGAAGAACGCTCAGTACGAGAGAGTGTTAGGTCGTCCCCACTACGCACTAAAAAGTCAAAATGTGCTGGTGTTGGCATCGGTAAAGAGGATTGAAGGTCTTGAGAAGAAGAACAAATGGATCTTGCTAAAACTTAAGGGATCATATAGTGAGACGTTAAAGATTAAGGATGGTGATGATGAGGATGAAGATGAATCTGAGGAAGATGATGATGATGACGAGGTAGCGGGAGGAAGTGGAAAAGGAAAAGAAGGTGATGATAATGACGAGGATGATCAAAAAGGTGAAGCATCTGCGTCAGCCTCAAATCCATCAGTGAAAGAGAGGCATACTAAGAGAAATCAAGATCAAGGAGCCTTGTCCCTAGCTCCTCAAGCTAAAGAGACTACAGATCAAGACAAAAGTAATGATCAGATGTCTTTGTATTTAAAACTTTTGTACTTGAATTATATATTACATTAATATAATTAATGATTATCTATGTTTGTTTATGTTTCAATGTCTTGATTAATGACTTATGTGTGATGTGTTAAATGTTTAATCAAACAGATGAAACTCAACAACAAGATGAATATGATGTCATCCCCTTTCAACAAATCAAGACTCAGCTTACAATGATTCTTGATTTGCAAGGGATTGTCAGAAGGTCAGTGAGCTACACTCCCGAAGAAGGAGAAATCATTCATGATCAAACCGATGACCAGCTAGCTGAAATCTTCAGACTGAATCCTGACGAGCTTGTCAAAGATGCTCTAGAAGTTGATGTTGTGAGTGATGATGAGCTGAAAGATGTGGATGAGATAGAGATAGAGGATGTCATAGAAGACCATTATCCAGAGTACACTGACCCTGAAGGAAATGTTATCCACAACCTGGGTGATACTTTTGGCAATGCTACTTTTGAGAAGCTGGAGGAGATGGAAAAAGAGAAAGGAAAAGATGAAAGCCAAGCTCAAGCTTCAGATGCTAATGTCGAGTTAAACAAAGCTAAATGGGCCGCTTGCTTTGCTGAGATGAAAGCCCAACGCGCGCCACAAAAGTAGAATGCCTACACCAAACTCTACAGAGTAAAGAGACATCAGAAAGTGTCAGGCAAGATTATCGTGTAGGCATATTTTGAAGACTTGGAAGTGTATGCAGCTAAAAGAGAGAAAGGGATTGAGTACTTCAGGTATCCTCATGAGATGAAGACACTTCCTGGTTTTGAGCTCAACCGCCTGACATGCTTAGATCTTTTGTATGCCAACCCGCGAAAGATGTTTGGATGGTTTGAGGCTGCGTTAAAGAAAGGATACCACACCAGGTGGGTAAACTTCAAACCTCAACAACCTAAGAGGTTCTTTCGTAAGTTTGAAGTTGATCCAATATTTGGAAGACCTAAGGTGGTGCTGAAGTAGTGTCCCCCACACACAATGTCAAAGATTCCCTTATGGGAAATGCCTCAGGACTTCACTCCACACTTCAAATGGTGGTATTATGATTGGCGGACGGGAGAAGCGGTCATAGTTTTGAAAAGAGAATGAAAGATTGATACTATCAGGTTATTCAACCCAATGTCGCTTACTAACTTGTCTGCTGAAGATGTCTATACTTTATACAAGTAGCCACTATTCTATGACACGCAAGATATTGTACAAGCTCTACAGTTCCAACACATGATAAGACTCTGCTTTGCATTTGAAATACATGCAGGAGTTACAAGAGAGGAGAAGTACAAGAAGTTCCAAGAACACGTAAAGAATGTTAGATGATAGAGTAAAATAGGTCCAAGGGGGAGTTTGTAGATACATGATGTTCCTAGTTTATGAGTTTAAATGTAAAAGTCTTTCATGCCTTACACATGTGTAATGTAATGGTTGAATGAAATATAATATATGGTTGATGTTTATTAGTGTTTAATTATTTCATATTATTATTGTTTTAAGTATAATTCTTATGTATGAACTTATTATATAGGTTTGAGGTTGTTGTGCATAGTTCTTAGTCAATAAAGATTAAGTAATGTGTTCAACCTAGTCGGGTGAGTATTCATGCTAATAGACCATACTTATGGACCATACACATGAATACATAATGCTTATGGACCAGTCGCACGACTGAACCAGGAGACTGGATGATTGAGACATAAGATTGACTCAATCGCACGACTGAACCTTCAGTCATGGGTATGACTCAATCGCATGATTCAGTCGCACGACTGAACCATATTAATGGTTCAATCATACGAATGGAAACTACAAACCTATAAATACCACTTAATTCGTGGAAAAACAGAACAATTAGAAACACTTCATAACTTTTCACAAACCCTAGCCGTCCAGAATATTCAAGATAGCCAATCCAATTTCAAAGTTCGTTCTTGATCGTTTCCTACTCATTCTAAACATTTAGTTCATTCTTATATCAATCGGGTTAACGTTCTCACTGATTAGATCGCCAATCAAATAGGATTCCACATTATTTGCTCTAGTTTCATGCATAATTAGTTGGTATTCCATACGTACATGGTCCTTACAAATTAACTTGGTCCCTGAACTTGTACAATGAGATCTTCAGTTGGCTGTAATTATGATTTGGTAAGCTTTAGTTTATTCCTTTGTTGAACCCCAGCAATACTCCCCCTAAACTGATGCTTGCCAAACCATGAATTTGAAGATCTTCTCTATCACATGTCTTCTTGATCAACTGATGTTCAGGCACACTTCACTGATATTTCCCCCTTAGATTAATCTCCTCCTAATATAAATCTGTAGATACATGATGTTCCTAGTTTATGATCTTAATTGTAAAAATCTTTCATGTCTTACACATGTGTAATGAAATGGTTGAAAGAAATATAATATGTGTTTGATGTTTATTCATGTTTGATTATTTCATATTATTATCATTATGTTGAGTATAATTCATATGTATGAAATTATTATATAGGTTTGAAGTTATTGTACATAGTTCTTAGTCAATAATGATTGAGAAATATGTTCAACCTAGTCCGGTGAGTATTCATGCTAATGGACCATACTTATGGACCATACGCATGAATACATCATGCTTATGGACCAGTCGCATGACTGAACCAGGAGACTAGATCAATCGAATGATTGAGACATAAGATTGACTCAGTCGCACGACTGAACCTTCAGTCGTGCATATGACTCAGTCGCATGATTGAACGATACTAATGGTTTAGTCGTACGAATGGAAACTAGAAACCTATAAATACCACTTAATTCGTGGAAAAACATAACACTTGAAAAACCTAGAGAGAGATTACGAATATTCATAAACCTTAGTCGTCCAAAACGTCCAAGACAGCCAATCCAACTTCAAACTTCGTTCTTTATCAATTTGTACTCGTTCTTAACGTTTCGTTCATTCTTATATCAATCCGGTTAACGTTCTCACTGATTGGATTGCCAATCAATTTGGATTCCGCACTATTTGATCTGGTCTCACGTCGAATCTGTTAGTATCACGTACGTACACGGTCCTGACAATTTCTGACAAAGGTTAGAATCTCTTGAAAATACTTCTTGGTATTGGATATGGGTTGTATCTCTTTTGGATTACAGTTCATATCAAAACTCAAGGATTAGAATATATTAGGCATATGATGAGGCTTTGAACTTTAATAAACTGCATGAGGAACATGAATTAATGTTGAACACACTTCCACTTTTTTGAAATAACTTGATGAATAACATTATTCAGATAATGAGTACTCCCTTGATTAAAGTCCGGCAAACTATCTGCTTAGTAGTCAGAAAAGAGTGCAAATCATCATAAAAAATGTGAGCCCAAGTACTTCAAAAAGGGCATATGATAGTTGTACAAGTACCTAGATGAATCTGTGAATAAGTGACCAAAGTTGATTTCTATACTCTTTTTTTTGCTTTCATGATCAAAATGGATGTGCTTGTTGGTTGCAATCATCCATATTTATGTTTTTCTTTTCTTTTTTAAGTCTTGTCCATCAGCTGTTCATAAGCATTTCTTGCAAGACATCCGCATTTCTTTGCTAACTCATCCGCATTTGTTTGCAAGGCATTCACATTTGACTTCAATGCATCTGCATTTGATTTCAATGCATCCACATTTGATTTCAATGAATCTGTATTTGTGCTTAAAGTACCTGCATTTGTTTACAAGTCAACCGCATTTGTGACAAGGCATCCAAATTTGTTGCCAAGTCATCCGCATTTGTGTGTAACACATCCACATTTGTTGCCAATTCATCCGCATTTGGTGACAAGTCATCCGCATTTGTCTGTAACACATCCGCATTTGTGGATAACACATCCACATTTGTGTATAACACATCAACATTTGATCAAGCTTCATCCACATTTGTTTTTGTTCATCCGCATTTGTTTTTAGACATGAACAAATTTGATTTCACACTATAGTGCAGGTCGGAAAATCAGCAGTAGCTTCTATTTGTTCATATTTTCTTTGTTTGTAATGATAATCGTGTTCAATTGCATCGAAATTTAAAGGAATAATCCAGGGTGTTAGCCCAGGTTGAACACTTGAATAAAATATTATGAAGATTTGTAAGATCAAACTATTGGGTTTTGTCACATGTAAAACAAGCTAGTGTAACCATTTAAACTTGAAAAATCGCAGCAGAATATAGGTTTAACATATGGTTAGTAATCTGAAATTTTCACCATTTAAAAACATAAACAAAACCCAAGAATAAGGATCATATAACTATATGTGAAATAGTGTGCTATCAAACCATAAAACAACCATAGCGTGTTCATAGATACAACCTTTCTTGCACAAGATGTTGTAGATGTATAAGATGAAGAAGATGATGTTCTTGAGTGGCTAGCCTTCAAAGGAGAAGACCTCAAGCTTGTATACCCATAAGCCCTTCCAAACACCAAGCTAGTTAGGGAGCTCAACACCAAAATCTCTATAAGTGTACCTTCAAGAAACCGAATTTTCAGCCTTATTCTTGCTTAAGTTTTCTAAGAGAGAAAGTGTGAATTGATGGAAGAGTGTTAGAGAAGAGAAAGTCTTGCAAAGACCAAGACATAAAAATGGTCCCAATGCCCCAAGGGGCGGCCGAAATTGGGCTTCAAAATGGGTTCCCCCCCCCCCCATTTTAGTTTTTATAAAAATGTTACACTCTTAGCCCTTAATTTTTATAAAATTAAAACCTCTTTTACTTTTATACTTTTACTTTTACTTAAATAATGAAACAAACAATTTCTCATTAACAAATTATCCACATAATGTTGTTCTTTTACAAAAGCAACGTTTTAGAAAAAAACCCATTTTCTAAATTTGTGTTGGTATTTATTTGTTTGATCTTATCAACAAATAAATATTAATTGGTGTTTGTATAGCTTGTTATTGGGTATGACCCGACTTGGATCATAATGTACTAACCACATCAATCTTGTATGTGTCTTGGGCATATAAGGTCCAACACAAACAATGATAAACACACTAAAACCCCTTTGATCTTTAATAAAATTGCAAATAATGTTTATTAGTAATCTCCCGATCTATTGGTCATTCAACCATCAACCAACACTAATGACAATCAACCTATTTATAGTCTAGACTAATATTCACTAATTGCACTTAACTCCTTAGACTAAGGCTAATTAATACAAAATTATATATTAAGCATAAAAATGACTAAAAACAAGATAAAATATATTTTGTTCACACAAAATATATTTATTGTAATATAACTCCTAGTCATCCAAATCTTCAATGTCTCGTCTCGAACGTGTCGGGTTTGACTTTTGCATTGACTTTGACCGTGATGTTGACTTTTGTTGACTTTCATTGTGTTGATAATATAGAGTATCTATCATTATCAACGTCTTCAAACAAAATCAAAACCGAAAAGTCAACAATAGAAAGATCTTCAAATTGAAGCTTTTCGAATTTGATTAGAAAGATTATTTATCTCATAAGCTCCCCCTATTTATATGCTCTCCCTTTTCGAGTGCAAGCTTTGAAAGGATATTGGAACAGTTTTCCCAAATCTCTAATCTTGAGAGCTTCAGAAGATGTAGGAGGAGAATTCCTAGCTCGGTATCTTCTGCAAACTTGAGGAACAGGTTCTCTGATTAAGTACACTGCTCAACTGATGATCGACCATCACTTACAGCAAATTTCTGAAACACATTCACAAACACAATCTCGACATTTCTAATTAGATCATTACATTTTAACAAAATAAACACGTGTTTATCTGTGTGTGAAAAACAAGCAAACCCGTGTTCGTTGTGTGCAATTTCTGTGAAATGCAAGAAAAATGATAAATTGTAACAACATAATATGGAAGACCTAAAAGAATTTTGAAATGAAAATTTATTATATATTTTTTAATTTATATATCTATTTTTTATTTGTGTGTATATATATATATATATGTGTGTGTGTATATATATGTATATGTATATATATGTATATATATATATATGTATATATATATATATATGTATATATATATGTGTATATATATGTATATAGATATATATATATATATATATATATGTATATGTATATATATGTATATATATGTATATATATATGTATATATATATGTATATATATATGTATATATATATATG
>BJCM01118694.1:0-13401 GCA_018326385.1 Flaveria bidentis | reverse complement strand
GGAAGTGGTATGAGACTCTATCTCAGTATCTTTGCAAACATGGATACAGGAGAGGTACTATAGATGGAAATCTCTTCATCAAAGGACAGGGAAATGACATATTGCTAGTTCAAGTATATGTGGATGACATCATCTTTGGTTCAACTAATCCAAGGCTCTGCAAAGACTTTGAGAAGCTGATGAAGGACAGATTTGAAATGAGTTCCATGGGGGAACTCAATTTCTTTCTGGGAATTCAAGTGAAGCAAGTTGAATATGGCATCTTCCTTAGTCAGTCAAAGTATGTTCAAGACATACTCGAGAGGTTCAACATGACTGATTGTAAGATTGCTAAGACACCCATAGCTAGGAACCACTCCCTTGGACCTGATCTTGAGGGGGAGTGTGTAGATGAACCCTTATACAGGGCTATGATTGCGTCTCTTATGTATCTTACAGCTAGCAGGCCTGATATTATGTTTGCCACTTGCATCTGTGCAAGATATCAAGCCAACCCTAAGATGTCTCACCTTAGCACTGTCAAAAGAATTCTAAGATACCTTAAAGGTGCTTCAACACTTGGTCTATGGTATCCTAAGAATTCTGATTTCAGTTTGTATGCTTATACAGATAGTGATTATGGTGGTTGCAACATGACTGCAAAGTCTACATCTGGGGGATGTCAGTTTCTTGGTGGAAGAGTTGTCTCATGGCAATGCAAAAAACAATCATGTGTCTCTGCATCAACTGCTGAAGCTGAATACATTGCTGCTGCAAGCTGCTGTGCTCAAGTGCTTTGGATTCAGAATCAGATGCTGGACTATGGGTTAAACTTCATGGAGACTCCCATTCACATAGACAACAACAGTGCTATCTCAATCACAGAGAATCCTGTGCAGCACTCAAGGAACAAACACATCAACATCAGGTATCATTTGATAAGAGATAATTATGAAAAGAGATTAATTAAACTAGTCAAAGTCCACACAAATGAACAATATATCTGTTTACAAAAGCCTTTGATGAACGAAGATTTAAATATCTTGTATCAGCTATTGGGATGATAAACTTTGAGTAGGTTTTTCTTAAAACTAATTCTTATTATTTCTTAAAATTTGTGTGTCCTAAGTTGTCTAGTTCATCATTTCCATACGCTCTTGTTTTCTTTGGATGAAATTTTTTTTGAAGACTTTCCTTAGAATTATGATAATTTTGATCCTTCGAAAGTTATGTTTTTAACTTCGAAAGAAACTTATGCCTTTAAAACAATTAACTGCCCAAGTATTTTTCGGAAGAAATTTCTAAAATATCTTCCGAAGCTTAAAATTTTTTTTGGCACTTATATGTTTTCAAGGAAAATATTCTTCTGAAGCAAAATTAACTCTCGGAAGCTTTGTTCTTCTGGACAAAGCATTCAAGTCTTAATTTTTCTGCCGAAGTCAAAATTCTCAGAATCCTTAGGAAAATCTTCTGAAGTCATTTTAGCTTCGGAAACTTTTTCATTAAAACTTCCGAAGATAGTTTACCTTAGGAAGTTTTTGACTTCCAAGAAAACTATTTTTTGAGCAAAAGTAAACTACTTTTTCAAAGGTGGGACCAACATTTCGATATCAAAGTTTATCCTCTTTCATGAAACTTTATCTGAAATCCTTTTTCACATATAAATCCAATGGTTTCCCCTCTTTCTATGATCTGCTTCTTTCCTCCAAACCAAAAACCCCAAATTTCTCTCTGAAATTTCTTTCTTTCTTCTTTCTTCATCCTTAAGATCTCTCAAAATAGCCAACCCTCAATCTGTCAAGAGGTCATAATGGATGGGGAGAAGGCATTGTCTGCCACAGTGTAGGGGAGAACAGTCTTCATCACTATGGCCATCATCAACATGCATCTTCAGCTGGATGATGAAGAAGGTGAGGTGTTCTTCCCAAAGAAAGCTGTAAACCAGTCCTTTGCGCAGATGGGCTATGAGGGAGACTACTCTGTCAATACCTTTAGGAAAGGGAAGGTCTCATCCAAATGGAAATTCCTGCTCCATGTGGTTATTCACAGCTTATCAAACAAGCGTGGTGGATGGGACCAGATTCTTGAGGATCTCTCCTTCATTGTCTATGGGATGGTTCAGGGAGTCAAGTTCAGGTATTCTCAATTTGTTTTTGGGGCTGGACCCCTCTTTTACATGTTTTTGACTGATTTTTGGGCTGAAACACATAGCAAACTGTTTTTGGTTGTGTTGGGTGTTGAACCGGTTCGTGTGTGTTTGTATGTGTGTGTGAACGGGTGGGGCTCGTGTTTGGGCTTGTGATGCTTGAATGATGTTATGGTTGTGTTTCTAAGGCTTAGGATGGTTGGTTTAAGCTTAGAACAGTTAGAAAAGGGTCGGAGGTCGAAATATGCAGTTCAGTTTCGAAGAGACTTCATTCTCCACCCAGCTAGGGCTCATGCGACTGGAAGTCCATGCGCCCGAATGGCATGCAACTGGAGGCCATACGGCTGAAAGGCATGCGACTAAAGGTCATGCCCCTAATAGTCATGCGACTAAAGGTCATGAGCCTAAATAGTCATGCGACTGGAGGAAATGCGGCTGAAGGCCATGCGACTGGAGTAAATGTGGCTGAAGGTCATGCGACTGAAGCCCATACGCCCGAATGGCATGCGACTGAGGGTCATATGCATGCAAGTTATGCGACTAAGAGTCCATACGCATAGTGTCCATACGCCTAAGTGTTCTCATGCGCCTGGAAGGCCATGCGACTGAATAGTGTCCATACCCCCAAATAGGGCTCATGCGCCTGAAAGAACATAGTTTATTTTCTGATTTACAGGGGAAAGAGTAGATGTAGGCTTTGACTTGGGAGGTTCCCGGGGTTCAAGTAAGTTGACTTTTTGAGGTCATAGAGGATGTGTTGGGTTATGTATGTATGATAGTGCCTTGTATGGTGATGCTTTGTATGTTCATGTTTGTGTTCCTTATTTTTATATGCTTATATTCCCATGGCTTTACATTGAATGTAAATGATTGAAATGAAAAGTATTATGTATCGTAAAGTGGAAGTTAATGAAAAGAGGAACGTAATGAAAGAATGCATGCATTAATGAATGAATAAAAGTAAGAAACGCTTGCAAGCAGAATGTACGGAGGTGCACGACTCTAAACTTTTGTAAGCTCAATTGCGTATGGCTTAGCTAACCCATAAGAATGCACACAGGGGTCCAGTCTTTGCGACTGACCAGCGATGTAGTACGTGGATTATAGTGAATACTCACCTCGGTACTGGTGCTAGGCTATATGCATTATGGTATTCAATTATGATCTTCGACCCGTTTTGTGCATACGTTTGAGATGTAGTATACAGTTGGGATCTTTGTCGCTTGCCCCGGTACTGGTGCCAGCCTATGTGCGTTATGGAAGTCAATTATGATCTTCGGCGCGTTGTGTGCATACATTTGGGGTATAGCTGATGACACTGATCTGGAAAGAGGTAAAGAGATAAGGAGATAAAGAAAGAATGTGATGAATAGTAAAGGAAGATAATAATGGTATTATCTATGTGTATATACGGTGTGTGATCATGTATGAGTATATAGTATGATTTGATAAAGAGTAAAGAACAGTTTTAAATGAAAGTAAAGTATGTTTTGTTTTAAAACTAGAACTCACTCAGCAACGCTGACTTTTATGTGTTTCCAGTTAGCAGGTAAAGATTACTGAGGATGGCACGGGGCGGCCACTTGAATCTTTTTGGATGACATCCATTTTTATAATGCTTTTGTGATGTAATACAACGAGTATTTTATAACCTGATAACGATGTATTCATTTGCAAAAGCTTTTATAAGGAAATGAAATGTTAGTTTTAATGTTTCCACTGCAATGTTTTCTTTAAGTTAATGAAATTATATGTTTTATGTGCGATGAATGACCAGCGGTGAGCGTCCTGGGAACGGGGCCTTACAAGTTGGTATCAGAGCCAAAGATTAAGTGAAACAAGTAAATTTTCAAAAGAAACCTAAACTTAAATTGAGAATGGGACGGAAAGGGAAGGGATGCCAGTCCGAAGGGCTGCGTGCCATCAGGTATTTTCTTAATGTTAACCGGTATTACGTGCACATGTTATGTGGTTTATGTGTTGTTAGTAGATTTAGATACTGATGTAGTTAGGATTGGAAATGCTTGTGGTATGAAAAGTAAAGTAAGGGGCTAATTACAACTAGCCACTATAATTAGGGACTTACTATACTTGATATAAACTGAGTTATTCCCTTGAATGTCCATGTTGGTGTTTGAATCTTATAGCGTGTTAGAGGATGGCCGGTGATAGATCATCGAATGCTTCACATGGTGGAGGTTGTGGTGGACGTGGTGCCGGACCGCGTGTCACGAGAACCATGGCTAGGGCTGCTGAAATGGCACTCTAAGAGCCCGAGATCCATCACCCGGAAGGCAGTGATGATATTGCTAGTCTGAGGGTCACATAGAAAGAGGCTGTTGCTGAAGAAGTACATCAGGTCATGCAGACGATTCTACCATCTATGGTGATTGAGGTAATTAGGGAGGTGAAGGAGACGACCGCGATTCAAGTTGATAAGAAGAATAGTGGCGACAAGGATAGGAACGGAAAGAGGGTTGAACGTGGGGGTTTCACTCCAAACAGCAAGGGCCCCAGGGCGGATGACTGGTGTGTAGCCATGTCTGGTGCGGAGACGATAAGGTGTGGTAAGTGTGGAAAGAGTCATACTAGAGAGTGCAGGTGGGGATCAAACCTCTGCTTCAAGTGTGGGAGGCATGGTCATCTGGCAAGAGAGTGTGGGGTGAAGAGGTGTTATAACTGTGGTGGAAAGGGTCACATAAGCAGTGACTGTAAGAAGCCAATGGACGGGAGTTCCGGGGGCAAGAAAGACGATCGGAACTGAAGGACAGAAGGCAAGCGTAGAGCCTTCACGATAATAAAGGAGAAGGCTAGGGCGAACCCCGATGTGGTGTCAGGTACGTTTCTAGTTAACCAAACTCTTGCTTTTTCGTTGTTTGACTCAGGTGCTAGTAAGAGTTTTATATCTACTGCTTTCTGTGCTAAACTTCCTGTTAGTAGTAGGAGTGTAGATGCGCTATTTGATGTAGAAACTGCCATAGGTAAGTCTACCAGGATTTCTGAGATAATAGAAGGTAGTGACGTGGAATTAGAAGGTCACAACTTTCCTGTTAGACCATTCGTGATGACCTTAGGCGGGTTTGACGTAGTCCTGGGAATGAATTGGTTGGCGGACTACGAGGAGAATATTGTGTGTTGCAAGAAGATAATTCGTTTGACAGCGTCCGACGGGAGTTTGGTGACGGTTTACGGTAATCGAGTCACTACGATACCGAAGGTGATTTTGTTAGCGGTGGCGGGAAAGTGTATGAGGCATGGATGTAATGCTTATTTGGCCTATGTAAAGGACACGGATACGTCAACACCACAACTGTCTGATGTACCGATAGTGCATGACTTTCCAGATGTGTTTCCCGAAGACTTACCTGGAGTGCCACCTGACCGCGAGATCGAGTTCCAGATTGACTTGATACCGGGTGCCCAACCTGTAGCTAAGGCACCGTATCGGTTGGCTCCAACTGAGATGAAAGAGTTGATGGAGCAATAGCAAGAGCTGCTTGATAAGGGGTTCATTAGACCGAGTATCTCTCCTTCGGGTGCTCCGGTCTTATTCATGAAGAAAAAAGATGGTAGCATGAGAATGTGTACTGACTACCGTGAGTTGAATAGGCTGACGGTGAAGAATCGGTACCCCTTACCGAGAATTGATGACCTATTTGATCAGCTTCAGGGTGTCAGTTGGTTCTCAAGGATGGACCTTCGATTTGGATACCATCAGTTGAAAGTGAAGGAGCAGGATATTCCTAAAACAGCTTTGCGCACGCGTTATGGACATTACGAATTTCTCGTTATGTCATTTGGTTTGACCAACGTGCCAACTGCTTTTATGGATCTGATGAATCGAGTGTGTCAGCCGATGTTGGATAACTCAGTGATTGTGTTTATTTATGACATCCTGATTTATTCGAAGAGCGAGATGGAGCATGCCGGTCACATTCGAGAAGTGTTAGAGACGTTGAGGAAGGACAAACTGTATGCCAAGTTCTCCAAGTGCGCGTTCTAGTTGCGCGAAATCCAGTTCTTGGGTCATGTATTGAATCCTGAGGGGATTATGGTAGACCCGGCAAAGGTGGAGGCGGTGATGCAATAGAAGTCACCAACGATGCCATCCGAGATTCGTAGTTTCTTGGGTTTGGTAGGCTATTATAGGAGGTTCATTCAATACTTCTCTAAGATCGCTTCTTCATTACCAAGTTGACCCGAAAAGATGTAAAGTTTGTATGGGGTTAAGCTTAAGAGGAGGCTTTTGAGGAGTTAAAGGCGAGGTTGACTCAAGCTCCTGTCTTGTCGTTACCCGATGGGAGCGAAGATTTGGTGGTTTATTCAGATGCTTCCTACTTGGGGTTGGGATGTGTGTTGATGCAAAGGGGAAAGGTTATAGCCTACGCAACCTGACAGTTGAAAGTTCATGAGGTTAATTATCCTACTCATGACTTGGAGCTAGCAGCTGTGATCTTCGCGTTAAAGATATGGAGCCACTACTTATACGGGACGAAGTGCACCATATTCACTAACCACAAGGGCTTGAAGTACTTATTCGAGTAGAAAGATTTGAACATGAGGCAGAGGCGATGGTTGGAGCTCATAAAAGACTACGATTGCGAGATCCATTACCATCCGGGCAAAGCTATTGTGGTGGCGGACGCCTTTAGCCGAAAGGAGAGACCCGAGCCGATTCGGGTGAAGGCGTATCAGTTGATTATGACCTCTGATGTAATGAAGCAGGTCAAGGAGTTTCAAGATGATGCATTCAAAGAAGATCATCTTAACTCTGAAAGAATGAGAGGTCTGGTCACGGAGTTGGGTGAAAACACACTTGGTGTTAGATCCCGATTCGGACGAATGTGGATTCCTCGATACAGAGATTTACGTGGGAGGATTATGGACGAAGCTCATAAGACTCGATACTCCATTCATCCCGGTGCAACAAAGATGTATCAAGACATGAGAAAAAATTATTGGTGGTCGGGTATGAAGCGTGACGTAGTGGAGTACATGAGTAAGTGCCTTACTTGCTTGCAGGTGAAGGCGGAGCATCAGAAGTCGTATGGGAAGATCCAACCGTTGGATATATTGGAGTGGAAGTGGGAGCGTATCACCATGGACTTTATTACGAAGCTACCACGTACCGCATGAGGGTATGATGCAATATGGGTGATTGTTGATCGTTTGACGAAAAATGCTCACTTCCTACCGATTCGTGAGACATATTCATCCGAGAGGTTGGCGGATCTGTTCATTAAGGAGATTGTAACTCGTCATGGTGTGTCGGTGTCTATTGTGTCTGATCGTGACACCCGGTTTACATCCAAATTTTGGAAGAAATTCCACGATGCGATGGGGACGAGGTAACATATTAGCACGGCTTATCATCCTCAGACGAATGGTCAGTCAGAAAGGACGATTCAGATGCTGCAATATGTGCTTCGGGCATGCGTCATTGATTTTGGAGGAAGTTGGGATGACCACTTACCGTTAGCTGAGTTCTCATATAACAACAACTATTGCCAGCATTGGTATGCCCCCTTATGAGATGCTATACGGTATTAGATATAGAACGCCCATGTGTTGGGGCGATATTGGTCATAAAGAGTTAGGGAGCATCGAAGTGGTCGAGGCTATGACTGAGAAGCTGGGAAGGAACAAAGCCTTTAGGAAGGCGACTAAAGATAGGCAAAAGTCGTACGCTGATAAGAGACGTAGAACGATTGAGTTCCAAGTGGGTGATAGAGTCATGTTGAAGGTCTCACCTTGGAAAGGTATCATTCGGTTCACAAAGTGAGGCAAGTTGAGCCCAAGGTACATAGGGCCTTTCCGAATCATTGCTCGAGTAGGAGAGATCGCCTATAGATTGGAGTTACTAAACGAGTTAAATGGAATTCACCCGACATTCCACGTATCTCATCTAAGAAAGTGTTTAGCGGACAACGATATGATTGTTCCACTAGAGGATATCGAGGTAGATGAATGGCTCAATTAAGTAGAGTGACAAGTGGCGTTCATTGATCGTAAAGAGAGGAGATTAAGGAATAAAGTGGTTCCCCTTGTGCGCGTACAGTGGAAGCACAGAAAGGGATCTGAGACTACGTGGGAGACTGAAGAAGAGATCAGACAGCATTACCCACGTTTGTTCGAGGAATAACATGTTTCGGGGATGAAACCTATATAAGGGGGTGGACTTGTAACACCCGGTCATTTTCCTCGTAGCCAAAGAAAGAAAGAAAAAGAAAGAAAAGAAATAAAGCCCAAGTTGAAGGACTAATTTTTCCAAAAAGGACAAAAGTTTGGCGGAGTAAGTGTAAAAGGGGGGGTGGCATGGCAGCCCACTCTCCCTCTATACTCCCTTCCATTCGGATTAGAGAGAGAAAAAGGAAAAACGGGAGGAAGCTTTGGGTTCTTGAAGAATCAAGGAGAAAGAGTCGATTCAAGCGGGTTTGTGGGAAGCTCTATCCGAAGAAGCTACTAAGGTGAGTTCTAGGATCCCTCTTTTACACGTTTTTGACTGATTTTGGGGCTGGAACACATAGCAAGTTGTTTTTAGTTGTGTTAGGTGTTGAACCTGTTCGTGTGTGTTTGTATGTGTGTGCAAACGGGTGGGGCTCGTGTTTGGGCTTGTGATGCTTGAATGATGTTATGGTCGTGTTTTTAAGGCTTAGGATGGTTGGTTTAAGCTTAGAACAGGTTAGAAAAGGGTCGGAGGTCGAAATCTGCAGTTCAGGTTCGAAGAGACTTCATTCTGCACCCAGCTAGGGCTCATGCGACTAGAAGTCCATGCGCCCGAATGGCATGCGACTAGAGGCCATACGGCTGAAAGGCATGCGACTGAAGGTAATGAAAGAATGCATGCATTAATGAATGAAAATAGGAACATAATGAAAGAATGCATGCATTAATGAATGAATGAAAATAAGAAACGCTTGCAAGCAGAATGTACGGAGGTGCACGACTCTAAAATATCGTAAGCTCAATTGCGTGTGGTTTAGCTAACCCATAAGAATGCACACAGGGGCCTAGTCTTTGTGACTGACCAACGATGTAGTACGTGGATTATAGTGAATACTCACCTCGGTACTGGTATCAGGCTATGTGTGTTATAGAAGTCAAATATGATCTTCGGCCCTTTTTGTGCATACGTTTGAGGTGTAGTATACAGTTGGGATCTTTGTCGCTTGCCCCGGTACTGGTGCCAGGCTATGTGCGTTATGGAAGTCAATTATGATCTTCGGCCCGTTTTGTGCATACGTTTGGGGTATAGCTGATAACACTGATCCGGAAAGAGGTAAAGAGATAAGGAGATAAAGAAAGAATGTGTACGTACGGTGTGTGATCATGTATGAGTATATAGTATGATTTGATAAAGAGTAAAGAACGGTTTTAAATGAAAGTAAAGTTTGTTTTGTTTTAAAACTTGAACTCACTCAGCAACGCTGACTTTTAGGTGTTTCCAGTTGGCAGGTAAAGATTGCTGAGGATGGCACGGGGCGGCTACTTGGCTCTTTTTGGATGGCATCCATTTTTATAATGCTTTTGTGATGTAATGCAACGAGTATTTTGTAACCTGATAACGATGTATTAATTTGCAAAAGCTTTTATAATGAAATGAAATGTTAGTTTTAATGTTTCCGCTGCAATGTTTTCTTTAAATTAATGAAATTATAGACCAGCTGTGAGCGTCCCGAGAACGGGGCCTTACAATTAGAGACCTCACATCAAAATTTGCATTTACATCTAAGCAGCTTAATCAGAGTAGATATAGTGAAGTTGGGGAGTCTAGTAGACAACAATTTGCTAGTACTGATCTTGTTTTTGATGCTCAAACTACAAAGACAACTATTGTTGATCTAGATACCACTATTATTTTGGCTGAAGAAATTACTGAATATCAACCTGTGGTTTAAGATGTTTGTGAATCGATTATGGAACCTGAGCATGATGTTCAACATATCAAGACAGAAGATGAGGATGACGGATTAGACAAAGTTGATTATAAGTTCAAATGATAATGATGATGATGGTGGTGATGATGATGGTGGTGATAATGATAAGGATGAAAAGAGGGAGAAATTGCCACTAATTCTAGAGTTGAGTAGTAAACATCTGACACTAGCGACATGACGAGAAAGATTGCTTCACGTCAGGTTGGAAATCTATTGGTGCTCTCTCCTCCACCTCCTATTTATGTGCATAAGTCGAGACATTCCAAACCGTTTACTCGGTATGGAAATTTAGAGCCACTCTTGAGTTGGGCTTATAATGAAGAGAAAAATATGTATGTTGTCAAACGACGCGCTTGAGCTATCGAGTATTATCAAGATGAGCATGATTTCCTTACACTTAGAGTGACAATTTGTATACAACGGGACGTGTACCATTCATCAATACAAGAAATTATGGAAAAGCTAATTGGATAAGAAATATGATTAGGAGGAAAAGAAAAATCAACTTCAAGGACTTTAAAACTGCTAAATCCAAAGTCATTGGAGATAAGACACGCATAGATTCAAACACCAACACACCAATAAAGATCAGAGTGTTCAAGCATCCTAGATATGAAGCTAGATTGCAATACATGTCCTATATCAATCAACAGTTTATCAAAACTAATAAGGTAGGTTTGTGAGAAGATTACTGGGTATGCTATGATCTACTGTGTTGACAAAGAGTGCCTTATCATCTTGACTTGCTCAAATTCAATAAAGAAGATTTGAGAAGGCTTCAAGCTTGTCCAATTGAAGCTGATGAATCGGTTCATTTTCTAGTAGCTTAATTTGGTTGTTTTGATCACAAACGCTCTTACCAATTGTATGCTTATGATGGCAGTTACAAAGTTATAGACGTAGATTATTGAAGATTTGATGTAGCGATTGAACCTAAAGGCTCGGGAAATCAAAACGAGATTTTGAAGTTCTGATTGCATGAAAACTTTGATCTGCGCGAGAAGTTAGTTCTTCCGTGAGACCTTTTTGGTTTAGTATATATCGTTTGCTTATTTCATTATGTCCATTAGTACTCTTATATGCAAATAGTATATGTGTAATATTTATTAGAGAGCAATACTACTAGAATTTATTTACATGTTGCTTGTTTCTTCTTGATAACTTACATCTTCTTGTTCTAATCATGTTACCGTGATGAATTTCATTCCGCATCTTTCTCACAAGATCGATCTTACAAATTTTATGATGTTTATATGTTGCATAAATATGAAAGTGACCTATGAAAATATGATATTTAAATTGAAATTAAACTCATTATTCATAAATTAACCTACGTGGTATAATAAGTTACATATCAAATTTAATAATAAAGACACAAATATTGATTGTGCTATTTAATTCAAATTACTGTTTTCTTCTGTGCGACATGCGGGTGCGACATGCGGGAGTTGATCGTTTTCTACTATCTTACGTGACGTGATTTTATTTGTTATCGGATCAGCTTATCTGAAATAACAAAAATGAATACTGGTATAAACGTATGGGTGAGAGATTATTCTCAGGTTATGAGCAATGGGTTTGGTTTGGCAACATATCAAATTATTAAATATTTCTAAAAATGAAAACGTAGAATAAATACACATGAACAGCCCTCATTGTGATTCAATTTTCAGAGCTTGCATGTGATTTTATTAAAACTACTTGACACTAAAATTAACTTAAAATAAACTATGGCTCTAATGAAAACCAAGCAAAAACCTTGTCGCAAATTTGAAAAGTCTTAAAACTATCTTGTAGCATCGGAGTTGCTATTTAATATATATAACAATGTTAGAAATTTTGCATAAATAATACAAAGGGTTTATGCGACAATAAACAAAATTATAAACATCATCAACTTTTGTAGAATATGACGAAGATCCTAAATATATAGACTTATAAAAGTGGATACAAGCTTTAGTTAGATTTTTCGTTTATATGTTAGGGAAAAGTTTATATGAGAATGAACTATAATCGGTTTAGTAATGATAGGTAAATCATAATAGAGTTTCGATATTAGTTTGTTGTTTTGGGTTCTTTCAAAACTTATTTGGTAAATCTTTTTAGTTACGTAACTTTTAACTAATTTCATGTAAATATGTGTTATATTATGAGTGTACAAAATAAGTTTAGTTTAATTACTAATTAGGTGTACGTATTAGCTAAGGACCTGAACATGAGGCAGAGAAGGTGGTTGGAGCTCATAAAGGATTATGATTGTGAGATCCATTACCATCCGGGCAAGGCTAACGTGGTGGCTGATGCCCTTAGTCGGAAAGAGAGGCCCGAGCCGATTCGGGTGAAAGCATATCAGCTGATCATGACCACTGACATGATGAAGCAAGTCAAAGAGTTTCAAGATGAGGCACTGAAAGAAAATCATCTTAACTCTGAGAGGATGAGAGGTCTAGTCGCAGAATTGGGTGAAAACACGCTTTGTGTTAGAACTCGATTCCGGAGAATGTGGATTCCTTGTTTTGGGGATCTACGGGTGAAGATTTTAGATGAAGCTCACAAGACTCGATACTCCATTCATCCAGGTGCCACAAAGATATATCAAGACACGAAGAAAGATTATTGGTGGCCGGGTATGAAGCGTGACGTAGTGGAGTATGTGAGTAAATGCCTTACTTATCTACAGGTGAAAGCCGAGCATCAGAAGCCGTATGGGAAGATTCAAGCTTTGGATATACCGGAATGGAAGTGGGAGCACATCACCATGGATTTCATTACGAAGTTTCCGCGTACTCCGAATGGGTATGATGCTATATGGGTGATTGTCGACCGTTTGACAAAAACTGCTCACTTCCTACCGATCCGCGAGACATATTCATCGGAGAGGTTGGCTGATCTGTTTATTAAGGAAATTGTAACTCGTCATGGTGTGCCGATGTCTATTGTGTCTGATCGTGACACCCGGTTTACATCCAAATATTGGAAGAAATTCCACGACGCGATAGGGACGAGGTTACATATTAGCACGGCTTATCATCCCCAAACTGATGGTCAGTCTGAGAGGACCATTCAGACATTGGAGGACATGCTTCGGGCATGTGTGATTGATTTTGGGGGAAGTTGGGATGACCACTTACCGTTAGCCGAATTCTCATACAACAACAGCTATCATGCCAGCATTGGTATGCCACCATATGAGATGTTATACGATAGGAGATGCAGAACACCCGTTTGTTGGGGCGAGATTAGTCAGAAGGAATTGGGGAGCGTCGAGGTAATTGAGGCTACGACTGAGAAGCTTGAGAAGATCAAAGCCTTCATGAAGGCAGCCAAAGATAGATAGAA
>BJCM01118638.1:0-31776 GCA_018326385.1 Flaveria bidentis | reverse complement strand
TATATATTTAAATTGAAGATCTGTGGTATGACACAGTAGATAGAATTATAGTGATTTAAAATTCTTGTCAATGCTCACGATATATTTTATTGTGCTTTATAATGTAACGGTTACATGAATTCACCGGCTTTTCGCAGATGTATGTTTTTAAGCATATATTTCAGGGATTGATTAAGTGGAGAAAGGTTTAATTCTGAAGAATTAATGAGTAGAATCTTGAAGATGTTTTGTTAAGACTACCTATTAATATGATGTTTTATTTTATGTTATTTTTGATAATTTTTATTATGTAATAAGAACTTTAAGTTATGCATTATGCTTCCACTATAAGGTTTGATATTAATCAGTCATGTAAACCCCGTTTAAAGTGGGATGTGACAAGTTGGTATCAGAGACAAAAGTTTTAGCGAATTAAGTATTAACTAGACACCTAAGCTTCAACCAAGATAATCTAGTGACTTTAAGTTATGTGGCTTTGAATATATTTCACTTAACTAGTAATGAATTATGTTAACACGTTTTAGTACAAATAGATGTTGGAGATTCACATAAGGAGCCTCAAGGGTGGTATGATAAGTCTTGTTAGTCTTTTTAAAGAATATTTTAAGGAAAATTAGTATTTTTTATATCTATTATCTTGTTGTATTCTTAATTTTATGAAGCCCATTTATTTGTTTTTCTTTTACATCGAAATAAGCTTGTGTTATCGGTGCCTTAAGTCAATGTATATTTAAGAATGAAGACATCATGATTATGTAATGATTTAACATTCGATTCAAAAAGAAATTTGCTTAACTATGTGTAGGCATAACTTCTTACTTTATTACCCTCCTTTACCTAAGAACAATGTCAAAAAGAAATACTAAAATTATGGGAGGTAATAACAATGATGGACCATCCAAGAACACCAAAAATCAAATTAATGCTGGAGTTCACACTGTTAGTGAACGTTCAAATCAATCTGATAAAAGCAAACACCAAAGTCGTACCAAATTACACACAGAAGATCATCAAAGTGATAATGAAGGAAGTAATACATACGAAGGCAAGAGTAACAAGGTTGATGAAAAATAGAAGAGGCACAAAGACATGAATCAAGATTTTGAAAGAAAGAAAGGTTGTAGTTATAAGACTTTCAAGGCATGTAAACCTGATGATTTTGATGGAACTTTGGGAGCAACTAGAACTCTGCAATGGCTTGATGAAACGGAGTCGATTTTGGATATATGTGATTGTGCTAATGAAGATAAGGTGCGCTTTATGGCTCAATCTTCTAAAGGAGAAGTTCATTCTTGGTGGAAGACTATTAAGCAATCAAGAAATTAGGAAGAAATCAATGAATTGGACTAGAAGTGTTTTAGGGAGTTAGTGCTTGGAAAATTTTGTTCCAAGTGGAAAAGTTAGAATATGAGTTTTAAAAGATAGAAATGGTGGCGACTGCTCACCTAGAATACACCACACAATTTATTTAATTATCAAGTTTAGTCCCACACCTAGTTACCCTTGAAAGAAAAAAGATAAGTCGATATATTTGGGGATTAGTGCCTAAAATAAGAGGAAGCATAACAACAACAAAACCTAATACACAACATTTAGCCATTGATCTTGATCAAGCACTAACTGAGAATATAATCCGAGTGGAAGGAACCAAAAGAAGTAACTTTAGTGGAACGAAAAGAAAATGGGATGCAAGAGACAGGAAAGGAAAATCCAATGTTGAATTAAAGAAAAAGGGTTTTCAAGGTGATCAGTTAGAATGTATGATTTGTAAAAAAATGCACTTGGGAAGATGTAGGTTTGAAAGGGCAGCATGTGGTAAGTGTAAAAAAGGGCCATACAACCTTTAACTACCCCGACACAGAGGTAACATGTTATGAATGTGGTGAACGTAGTCACTTTCGATCAAGCTGTCCAAAGATAAAACAAACCACAACCAGGGAAACAAAGAAAGGTAATGCACGGGCTTTTGTCATGAATTCAACCAAAGCAAAGAAATCTGATGATCTGATCACTGATACATTTCCTGTTAATAGCATATATGCAAGTGTTCTTTATGATTTTTCTGTAAATAGAAGCTTCGTGTCCACCACATTTATTCCCTATTTAAATAAGGATGCCCAAAGATTAGATAATATGTTTATAGTAGAGACAACAAATAGGGAAAATTTAAGATTTTTGATATAACAAATGGTAGCTCCATTTGTTTAAGAAATAACTATTTCCCCATAGAACTTTTACCAATGGAAATCAGAGGTTTTGAGATTGTTCTAGGGATGGATTGGTTGACATGTAATAAAGCTCGAATCATTTGTGATAGAAAACTGATTGAACTTTGTGCCCCAAATGGTAAAATGATTTTAGTACATGGTGATCACCATAGAAATAAAGTAAGTACTATTTTTATGCTTAAAGCAAATAAGTGCTTAAATAAGGGTTGGATTGTATATATGGCATACATGGTGCTTGCGGAACAAAAAAGAAATATTAGGGATGTTCAGGTAGTTTCTGAGTATTTGGAAGTATTTCTTGAAGAATTACCTAGAATACCACCTGACCGACAAGTTGAATTTATAATCGACCTACTACTTGGAATTGTGCCCATTGCAAAGGTGCCAAACCGATTAGCTCCAATAGAAATGCAAGAATTAATGAAACAACTTCAAGAATTGTTAGATAAAGGGTTTATTCGACAAGTACATATCCTTGGGGAGCTCCTGTTTTGTTTATGAAAAAGAAGGATGGGTCGATGCGAATGTGTATAGATTATAGGGACTTCAATAAAGTTACTATAAAGAACAAATTCCTATTGCCAAGAGTTGATGATTTATTTGATCAAGTTTAAGGAGCAAGATACTTCTCAAAAATAGATCTTCGATTAGGTTCTCATCAATTGAAAATCTTGAAGGATGACGTCCCCAAGACAATATTTAGAAGTTGGTATGGTCACTAAGAATTCCTTGTTATGCCTTTTGGGCTAACTAATGTTCCCGCGGCTTTCATGGATATGATGAACCGGGTCTGCAAACCATACCTAGATATATTTGTTATCATATTCATTAACGATATACTGATTTATTCAAAAAGCAAGGAAGATCACGAACAACATCTTCGTCTAGTTTTGGAGTTGTTAAGAAAAAAAAAGCTTTACGCAAAATATTCCAAATGCGAGTTTCGGATGAGAGAAGTCCAATTCCTTGGACATGTAATCAAGGATTAGTGTATTCAAGTCGACCCTTCCAAAATTGAGGCAATTATGAAATGGGAAATCCCCAAAACTCCAACTGAAATACGTAGTTTCTTGGTATTAGCCAGATACCACAGAAGGTTCATTCAAGATATTTCAAAAATTGCCACCCCATTAACTACTTTAACGCAAAAATTGGCAAAGTTTGTATGGAGTGCTAAGCAAGAAGAAGCATTTCAAACGTTAAAACAAAAACTTAGTTCTACTGCAATTTTGGCTTTGCAAGACGGGGAGAAGATTTTGTTGTTTACTGCGATGCATCTCGTAATGGTCTTGGATGTGTATTGATTCAAAGGGGAAAAGTAATAGCATATGCTTCAAGACAATTGAAAGTTCATAAGAAGAATTATACAACTCATGACTTAGAAATCGGAGCAGTGATCTTCCCTTTAAAAGTATGGAGGCATTACCTATATGGAACACAGTGTGTAATCTACACCAATCATAAAAGCCTTCAATACATATTCAATCAAAAGATGCTTAATATGAGACAAAGAAGATGGATGGAGCTTTAAAATGACTATGATTGTGAAATTCCCTATCACTCAGGTAAAGCAAATGTTGTTGCGGATGCATTGATTCATAAAGAAAGATTGAAACTGATAAAAATCCGAGCAATGAGGTTAGGCGTTAAACTAAGTTTGATTGATCAAATAAGGAAAACACAACAAAGTGCTCTTTAAGATGATATGATAAAAAATGAAATATTGATTGGTAAAGTGAATTTATTATCACCCAAAAAGATGGAATAATAAGATTAAAAAATAGGATGTGGATAACTAAGTACCGGGAATTACAAGATGTAATATTAAAAGAAGCCCAAAAATCAAAGTATATAATGCATCCTGGAAGTACTAAAATGTACAAAGATTTAAGAAAAGGCTTTTGGTGGCCGGGCATGAAAAAGTCAATTTCTCAATATGTGGAAAAATGCTTAACTTGCCTACAAGTTAAGGACGAGCATCAGAAACCCTCTGGTTATTTATAACAATTGGAGATTCCAGTATGGAAGTAATCTTCCATCCTCTACCTCCTTTCTTTTCTTTAACAATTTCATGTCAGCCAGTTCATTTTGCCTGGGGGAGGGAGATGATATTATCAATATCATAGTTCGTGGTCTCGAAGTAGCTTATCTTGAATGCCCTTAACTCATCATCCTGAGTGTTTTGCCTGGGGGCAGCCCTGATAGCAGCTTCCTTGAATCTTGTAGACCCAGTAGAGGAACTTTCTCCCCTTCGTTTCCTCTTCCTCTCTCTCTCCTCCCAATCTCCTCAAAAGTCATTTTCCTTTTCCCTTTGTCACTCACAGAGCTTTGTGACTTAGGGTGGAGAGAGAGTTAGCTTTCATTGTTTGGTGTAGCTTCCAAGCTCTAGCCAGAGAGAGGTTGTGATTCACCTTCACTAGAAGGTGCTTCACTGAGGGAATGAATTGTAGAAGTAGTTATGTATGTGACAAGGCTCTCAGGCTCTACCACTGGACCTTCAGTCAAGGTTTCCCCTTCGAAGCTAATCTGCCTTAACATCAAGTTGACCAATAGTATTACCTAATTGTGTTTGACTCCTTCTAAGTCTAAACTCTTCAGTAATTTTGTCTTGTATCCTTTGAGCCAGCCTGTCAGCTTGTCTAGATTGGCTTGGGTTGACAAGTGGCATGCTGATAAGGTCAAGACCATCCTAGTATTTCAAGTTTTGAAAGTTAAAGACTTCTTGCGGCCCTTGAACTCTTTGAAGAATAAGGGCTCTTGTGTTGGCATTATACAACCACACTTTGATGTAGTTGGAAGTTCCTTGAGGTGGAGATGACACTACCCTTGGTATTCCTTCCTCAAAAAGATTCTAAATAAAGGAGTCTATAGAGTCCACATCAATGTGAACTTGAGGAAGTTGCTGAGTATGGACAATTGCAAGTGAGGATGGTGAGTCCTCAATATCCATACTCTATGAGGAACTCCCAGGTTCTGTGTTAGTGATAACTTTCTCCTAGCATAGGTGAGCTAGAGGTTAGATCAATCACATTCACAAGTTCTTGTGCTTCTGGTTGAGCTCTTCTTAAAGGTCTCCCAACTAGTTTTTCCTTAAGATAAGATATCTCACGTTGTTGATCATTGACCATGTTTTGCAGGGTAGTCACCTGAGATTCTTGGTGACTAACCTTGGAGACTAGATAGGTGCATGTTTTTGATAGTTTTTGCACCTTTAGTCTCAGATTTCCCTCATCTTCATTAGAAGAATCTTTGGGGGATGAGTGAATTGGACCAAAGTCTTCTCTCTCACCACCAGCATAGAGTTCTTGGATGTTGGTTTTCCTCTGCTCATTGGCAACCTCAATAGAAGTGTCAATCGGGTGAGTTGCCATGGCTGAGGTCTGAATGATGTAATCACTTGCTGAAGTGACAGCCTCTTCCATATGGATATCCTGAATAGGTTCAAAAGTATCCACCTTAGTGATAGGTGACTGATGTGGGCTAGACATAGGAGATTCAGGAGCACTCATCTCTCTTCTAGTAGGGGAGGAATAGAGAGACTCATGAAACTAACTAAAGCCTAAGTCTTCATCAGTATAGAAGTCAAGGTTGAGAATTGGTTGGTTTAAGTCTAAAGGCTGGGGATGGTAGCTGTCCCCTGAAGGTTGTTCGTCTAAGTGTGGAGACTCAAAATGAAGGCTTAAGTCTATTGGGCTTGTGAGCTCATTAGTCTAAGCATGAGGAACCTCAGGGCTGATAGTTGAAGGAATGGGAGTGGTTTGCTCCTTCTTCCTGTGTGGGTAGTGATGAGGGCATGCACAGACTGAATAGCTTATGCAGGGGTTTCTTTGGATCTTCTTTGGTAAGTGAGGGTGATTTGTGGCTGTTTTGATGGTTGGGATGTAGAAGGTGTGGGTTCAACACTGGCTTGTGTTGCCAGGTTGTCACCTTGAGCAATGAGCTCTAACATTTTTGCGACCATGGCTGTTTCTACCCTAGAGAAGCCAACAGTTGGCTTCTTCAAGATTTTAAAGATGAGAGGCTTCATCTGTCCCAATTTATGAATACTACCTATTTCCCTTAATTGTGAGCCTAGTTCACAGTTGAGAATGTGTTGAACATATCTAGGAAACATGTAATATTCTAAGGAGTCTAAGTTAGCAAGCAGATTTGTATAAACAAATTGAGAATACTCGAACTTGACCCCCTGAACCATCCCATACACTATGAAGGAGGGATCTTTAGAAATCTGGTCCCAACCCCATGCTTGTTGGATCTGCTAGAAGGATTGGTTAACAACTTCTTTAGCAAAGGACAATTCACCTTCCTCATCATCCAGTTGAAGATAAGTGTTTATGATGCCTGAGTGATGAAGATTGTCCTCCCCTGCACTGTAGCAGACAGTGCCTTCTCCCCATCTAGAATAACCTCTTGACAGGTTTTCCAGAAATCATGTAGATGATCCTCATAAAGAACAAGATCGATGGTTAGGGAGGTGGAATAGTTAGACAAAGCTTCTGAGAGTTATTTTTGAAAATTTTGCTTTGTAAGAGAATTATGACTTAAAAGTTTTAATCAGTTAAGAATAAAGCTTCTGAGAGTTAATTTGCTTCGGTAGAAAATTATCTTTGAAAACATTTAAGTGCCTAAGAGAAAATTTTAAGCTTTGGAAGAGATTTCAGACATTTCTTCCAAAGGCAATTTACTTAGGCAGTTATTTGTTTTAAAGGCATAAGTTTCTTCCGAAGATAAATTTTATATCTTCCAAAGGATTTAAAACATGAAGATTTTCAAAAAATCTAAGGAAAGTTCTTTTAAAAAGATTTTCATCTAGAGAAACAAAGAGCTTTATGAAGGTGATGAAATAGACAACTGATGACACACAGATTTTAAGAATAAGATATGATTAGTTCTAAGAAAAAGCTACTCAATGTTAATCATCCCAATAGCTGATATAAGATACTCAAATCTCTATTCATCAAAGGATTTAGTGAACAGATCAACATATTGTTCATTTGTGTTAACTTTGACTAGTTTAATTAATCCTTTTTTAAAGTTATCTCTTATCAAATGATACCTGATATTGATGTGTTTTGTCCTGGAGTGCTGCACTGGATTTTTAGTGATATAGATAGCACTATTGTTTTCTATATGAATAGGAGTCTCCTTGAAGTTTAACCCATAGTCAAGCATCTGATTTTGAATCCAAAGCACTTGAGCACAGTAGCTTCCAGCAGCAATGTATTCATCTTGAGCAGTTGATGCAGAGAAATGGGATTGTTTCTTGCATTGCCATGAGACAACCCTTCCACTAAGTAACTGACATTCCCCAGATGTAGACTTTGTCACATTGCAGCCACCATAATCACTATCTATAGATGCATACAAATTGAAGTCAGAGTTCTTAGGATACCAGAGGCCAAGTATTGATGCACCTTTGAGGTATCATAGAATTCTCTTGGTAGTGATAAGATGTGACATCTTGGGGTTGGCTTGATATCTTGAACATATACATGTGACAAACTTGATATCAGGCCTGCTAGCTATAAGATATAAAAGAAACCCAATCATAGCCCTGTAAGGGTGTTCATTCACACACTCCCCCTTAAGATCAGGCCCATAGGAGTGTGTAAGGTTTAATATAAGTCTGATGTAAACCAAACACCCAAAGTCTCTCCTACATGCAAGCACAAGTGTACTGAAGTAGAATGTTTCGAAAGTTTCACAACATCATCAAAAAATATTCTAAGCGTGAAATCTTCCAAAGCCAAGACCAATATCTTCTGAAGCCAAAGATGAAGTGTTCTGAAGCTTCAAAGGCAAAGCCTTCCAAAGCCAACACTTGAAGATAGATTTCTTTCGATGTATTTTAGAACAGATGCTTTATCTGATGTACCTTTACATTAAGTTGGACCCATTTCCACTCCAACTTTGACGAGACACCAACTTTACATAAGTTGGTGAAAGGTCTATGCTTTTGGTAACTATACATTGAGGTATTGAGTTTGTAACTTTCTACTTTATTTACTTTATCATTTTTGTAATATATTAGGATGTGAGCTATTGCATGTCATAGTCACTAGTCAAAAGGCAATCTGCCTTTTGACTCTACATTTGATTTTATTTGTTGTCTAGTCAATTGTATCCAGCTAGCCTTCAAAGTATGGCCAGCTGTAGGATGTAGTATATGTATCTCAAGTACTTGTAACTTTCTGTTATGCTTTTGTAACATTTGTAATATAACTTGAGAAGCAATATACAACATTCTTAAAAACCAACTACTTGTGTGTTTTGCTATCATGTTCTATCTCATATTTACTTGTGTTCTTAGCATGATTACCAAAGGTTAACCAGTTCCCTATTTGATCTGTTAAGTGTTCTTACCAAAGGTTAACCAGTGCATACCCTTCACCGGTCCTGCAATTGGTATCAGAGCATTCTAGGCTCTTGATATAAGACAGGACCATCTTAAGATCCCTCACATATACAAAATACTTAACATCTCAAATAGAAACTATTTCTAAATTTGATATGGAAACTAGAACCATGACAAAGTCCCCACTGATCACTCTTGATGTGATGACTTTGACACTTGGTGCCAAAGAATGGGAGGCTTTATCAAGTCTCGAGACTTAAAAATGTGAGAGTCTGTTGTCAATGGACATTACATACCAAGTATCTCTTCTGCTACTGGAGGTGGTATGATCCCTAAGGTTGTGGCTAACTACTCAAATGAAGATAGAAAGAGAGTAGAGATTGATCAAAAAGCCAATACAGCCCTTCAGACTGCTCTTCCAAACTCTATATACAAAGGTTTCAAGAAATGCAAAACAACTAAGCAGTTGTGGGATGCATTGAAACTGATGTATGGTGGTTCACCTGAAGCCAAGGAGAACAAGAAGGATCTCCTAAAGTTGTAGTTTGAAAATTTTAGCTTTAAAGCAGGTGAGACCATGACTCAACAATACTTCAGGTATGTTGAGATTGTGGATACCCAAATGGATGGTCGAGTAGCTCTTCAAAACAAAGATATTGTAAGGAAGTTATTGTCCTCTCTTCCTAGGAAATGGACACACAACTGTGTTGTTATTAAGAGAACTGAGAACCTGAAGAGTCTCACCTTGATAGAGTTATATGGAATTCTTAGTGGTTACCAGATGGAGATGAATATGCAAGGTTAATTTGGCAACTCCAGCAATCAAATGGGTTTAGCCCTTCATGTGATTCAAAGGGATAGGATAGAACCCCAACATCATCTCATATGTTACTTTGCAGCTCACAAATGGGTCCTTTAATCACCTTCCCTGAGACACCTAGGGAGAACTATACTCAAGGAAGCCTATTCGAAAAGACAAGTTCTTCTTAAGCCTTTGTGTCTTTTGATGAAAGTTATGACAACTTTCTCTTCACCCTTGAAAACCTAGTCTGTATTCATCAAGATGATGTGGAGTATATGGAGATAGTCCACCAAACGGCTCTTCTCACTCACAGGGCCAAGAAGTTCTACAACAGATACAGGTCCTACAACTTAGAAATGAGATCTGATCTTGAGTCCTTAAACATCTTAATATTTGATTTTAGAATGGATGAAAATGAGTATAAGCTAAAGATAGAGGACTTAGAGAAAACCATTTTAGTTCTAAAACATGAGCACACCAATTATAGGACTCAGATCAAGGATCTCATAACTAAGTTGACTGAATGCCAGGCTGAGCTTGTGATCAACAAAGCCAGGTAAGAAAAATGTGTTCTTGAAGAAGAGACCTTCAAGAACATAATATCCTCATCCCTGCATGACAAGGCGTGTTATCAAAATAAGTAGGGACTTGGATCTAATAAGATAGCTCATCCACACACAATATTAGTTGTAAGATCACCTAGGTGTGGAACTTGTAAAGATGAGCTTCCTCTTATAGACCCCTTGAGTGAAGAGGATGAAGAAGTGATAGTGAAGAATTCCTTTGAGAAGAGTGAAGAGGAGGATTCTAAGAAGGGTCACTATCCTTCTGAGGAGAAAAGGAAGACTATGATGACCAAGTCTATGAAGAAGAACTTGACCAGAAAGAGCAAGAGAAATGGTAGAAAGACTCAAGAGATCAAGGACACTTTTGATTCTATCTAGAAACAAGTTTTAATCTCTACAAGGTTTGAAGTGGTTAAGACTGAACATCAACTTAAACTCTTCTAGCAAGAGTTCTGGTCCATGTTCAAATCATCTCAGCATCAAGAAGAAGGTTGATCTATTGTGTACCATTGCTACACAGCCTGGACCATCCAACTCCAAGAAACAGTTCTCAGCCTAAAAGGACTGTCCCAGCATCTGCAAAGATGAAGGTGGAAAAGGGATATGATCAAAGTCAACCTTGTTTTTAGAAGAAGGCTCTTTGGAAGAAAAAGGTGGAATGTGTTATGTGTGAAAGTACTTCTCATCTTGCTAATGATTGTCCATATTTCAACTTTGGAAGGAAATCTGTTTCCTTCGGAAGCTCCAAAATAAAGAATAAGGCAAGTGGAAAATTGCATTCGAAAGAAAATTTGGTCTCTGAAGAAAGGAATACTTTCGAAGCACTGAAGTAGGCTATAGTGTTTGCAGGATCTTCCGAAGGTTCAGTCATAAAAACTTCTAAAGTCTCAAAAGCTTCCAAAGTGTTAAAGGTCATGTCCAAACTTCCAAAGGTGGTGTGGAAGTCAAAGAACGACTAAGTGACTGATTGTTCTCCATCAACAACAACACAAGATTCTCAAAGCACAACTATAAGATCTATTACTATTACATTACCTTCTACATCTTTTGATGAGCCCAAGACCAATAAGGCTTGGGTTTCCAAATGTAACTAATCATTTTCTTTATGTAGGAATAGCTCAAGACAAACAAGAATGTCTGGATCATTGATAGTGGTTGTTCCAGGCACATGACATGCAATAGGTCACTACTCCAGAACATTGAAAGAATTGATGGATGGCAGTTGCTTTTGAAGGAGATGAAGGTGGTTACATTTCTAGAAGGGGCAAGGTCACAAATGGTAAAGTCAATATTGAGAAGGTAAACGTTGTTAAGGAGCTTGGGTACAATCTTCTGAGTGTGTCCCAATTTTGTGATCAAAATCATAACATGCTCTTCACTAAGCATGAGTGCATTGTTCTTAGGCCCGGGGTGGTTATTTCTTATGAGCACATCCTGCTTAGAGCCCCCAAGAAAAGGAACATGTACAATATGGATTTGCAAAAAAAACTCCCTCAGGAGAGGTTTCATCGGCTTTCTGTCTAAAGCCAATAGTAATGAGTCTTTCCTATGGCATAAAATAATATGCCATGTAAACTTTAAGAACGTGAATAAACTTATTAAGAATGATTTGGTAACTGGAATGCCAAAGAAAGAGTTTACAAGTGTTAATCATTGTGTTGCATGGCTGAAAGGGAACCAACATAAGATCTCTCATAATCCTAAGGAAAAAACTCCATCACTACACCCCTAAACTTGTTACATATGGATCTCTTTGGCCCCACCAGTGTAATGAGTCTAGGAAGGATCTCTTATTGTTTGGTGATTATAGATGACTTTACAAGATTCACTTGGGTCTTTTTCTTTAAAACTAAGGATGAAACCCCTGAGATTCTGAAGAATTTAATCATAGAGATTGAGAATCAATGTCATCACAAGGTCAAAACCATAAGATATGATCACAGTATTGAATTCATGAACCAAATCCTTGATACGTTTTGTGATGAAAAGGGTATTACAAGACAATACAATGCTTTCAGGACTCCTGAACAAAATGGTGTTACTGAGAGGAGAAACAGGACATCGATTGAAGCTGCAAGAACCATGTTGCCTGACTCTAAGCTGCCCATCACCTTCTGGGCAGAGGCAGTCAACACTGCCTACTATGTGCAAAATAAAGTTTTAGTTGTTAAGACTCATGGCAAGACTCCTTATGAACTTTGGCACAAGAGGAAACCTTTCTTTGGTTTTCTCAGGTCATTTGGTTTTCTTTGAGCCATCTTGAATACCAAAGATCAAATTGCCAAATTTGCTGAGAAAACAGATGATGGACACTTTATTGGATACTCTTCTCAAGCTAAGGGTTATAGAGTATACAATCTCAGAACTAGAATTCTTAAGGAGTCAGCCAGTGTGACTTTTAATGAACACACACCCTGTGTGGCTGGTTCTAGTCCTGATTGGCTATTTGATCTTGATTTAGTTACCAACTTTTTTAACAAATCTTGTGAGAATGTTTTAGGATCTATAGATATCTTACCTATAGTTGATCCTGATCCAAGATTTGAGCTAAGAAGACCTACAAGTTACATATCTTCAACTCTAGTTGTAACTACTTCTGCAAATGAGGTTTCTATTAGCATAACAATGACAAATTCAGCTGATACATCTAAGATGACTTCAAATTCTAACTCAGAGGCTCAAGAACCAGATAAAGACACTTCAAATGCAGAAGACAACAATGGGAGTGGTGATAGTAATCAAGAATTTCTTGATGCTGATAACCACTCCATAGATGAAAACATCAATGATGTCACACACTCATTGGATCAAGTTTCTCTTGATAAGTGTGTTGATGTGGTGGGAGAAGCATCAATGACAGATCTAATTTTTTCTAATTTAGATCTCTCTCAGCAATTTGCTGTGATCCCTCAACTGAGGATCCATAAGTCTCACCCCACCATAAATATCATTGGTTATGTTGACACAGAGGTAAGAATAAGATGACAAACCCATGAAGCAAATGTCTATCTTCACTCTTGTTTCTTGTCCCGGATAGAGCCAAAGAAAATTGATTAGGCTCTAAAGGACGAAAGTTGGGTTGAAGCCATGCAAGAGGAGCTGCTTCAATTCAAATGGCAGAACGTTTGTAACCTTTGTCCTCTTCCAAGACCTTCATGGTCTATCAACTTGATGTCAAGTGTGCTTTTCTATATGGGGTGATTTATGAAGAGATGTATGTCAAACAATCACCTGGTTTCACAGATCCTGATCATCGTGATTATGTGTGCAAGCTTGACAAAGCTCTTTATAGGTTGCACCAAGCACCAAGGAAATGTTATGAGACTTTATCTCAGTATCTTTGCAAGCATGGATACAAAAGTGATACTATAGATGGAACTCTCTTCATCAAAGGATAGGGAAATGACTTAGTGCTAGTTCAAGTGTATGTAGATCATATCATCTTTGGTTCAACTAATCCAAAGCTCTGTAAATACTTTGAGAAGCTGATGTAGGACAAATTTGAAATGAGTGCCATGGGGGAACTCATTTTCTTTCTGGAAATTCAAGTGAAGCAAGTTGAAGATAGCATCTTCATTAGTCAGTCAAAGTATGTTTAAGATATTCTCAAAAGATTCAACACGACTGATTGTAAGATTGCTAAGACACCCATAGCAAGAAACCACTCCTTGGGCCTGATCTTGAGGGGGAGTGTGTGGATGAACACCTTTACAGGACTATGATTGGGTTTCTTATGTATCTCATAGCTAACAGGCCTGATATCATGTTTGTCACATGTATTTGTGCAAGATATCAAGCCAATCCTAAGATGTCTCACCTCATCACTATCAAGAGGATTCTAAGATACCTCAAAGGTGTTTCAACACTTGGTCTTTGTTATCTTAAGAATTCTGACTTCAATCTATATGATTATACATATAGTGATTATGGTGGTTGCAACATGACTACAAAGTCTACATTTGGGGATGTCAGTTTCTTGGTGGAAGGGTTGTCTCAAGGCAATGCAAGAAACAATCCTGTTTCTGGTCATCAACTGCTGAAGTTGAATTACAAGCTGCTGTGCTCAAGTGCTTTGGATTCAGAATTAGATGCTTGGTTATGGATTAAATTTCAAGGAGACTCCCATTTACATAGACAACAACATTGCTATCTCTATCATAGAACATTCTGTGCAGTACTCAAGGACAAAACACATCAATATCAGGTATAATTTAATTAGAGATAACTTTGAAAAGGGATTAATTAAACTAGTCAAAGTTAACTCAAATGAATAATATGCTGATTTGTTTACAAAACCTTTGATGAACAGAGATTAAGTATCTTATATCAGCTATTAGGATGATTAGTTTTGAGTATGTTTTTCTTAAAACTAATTCATATTATTTCTTAAAATCTGTGTGTCCTTAGTTGCCTTGTTTATCACCTTCATAAGCTCTTGTTTTCTCTAGATGAAAACCTTTTGAAGACTTTCCTTAGAATTCTGAAAAATTTTGATCATTCGGAAGATGTGCTTTTACCATCGAAAGAAACTTATGCCTTCAAAACAAATAACTGCCTAAGTAATTTTCCTTCAGATGAAATTTCTGAAATATCTTCCAAAGCTTAAAACCTTTCTTAGGCACTCATAGGTTTTCAAGGACAATTTCCTTCCAAGGAAAATTAACTCTCAGAAGCTTTGTTCTTTTGAACAAAACATTCAAGTCTTAATTCTCTTCCAAATCAAAACTTTTCAAAACTCTTAGGAAATTTTTCCAAACTCATTTTGGCTTTAGAAGCTTTTTCATTAAAACTTCCGAATGCAATTTACCTTCAGAAACTTTTTGACTACCAAGAAAACTACTTTTTAAGCAAAAAGCAAACTACTTTTTCAGAGGTGGGACCGATATCTGGATTTCAAAGTTTATCCTCTTTCTTTTACTTTGTCTTAAATCCTTTTCACATATAAACCCAACAGTTCCCCCTCTTTCTATCATCTTCATCTTTCCTCAAAACCTAAATTCCCAAATTTCTCTTTGTAACCGCCTTCGTTCATCCTTCCTTCATCTTTAAGATTTCTCACAATGGCCAACCTTAACCGAAGAAATAACCCAGATTTCTCCATGCAGTTACATAGGCAACACAACCAAGTTACTCTGTTAAACTTTGAGAAAGATCCACATTTCTCAGAGGTTTGCCATTTCTTGGCTTAATCTAACTACTTCACCTCCCTTACCATTGATTCTAATCTGTATGTGGATCATTTTCTTGAATTTTGGAAGACCTGCCAAAAGGTCGTTATAGATGGGGAGAAGGCATTGTCTGCCATAGTGCAGGGGAGAACAATCCTCATCACTCTAGCCATTATCAACAATCATCTTTAGCTGGATGATGAAGAAGGTGACGTGTTCTTCCGAAAAGAAGCTGTTAATCATTCCTTTGAGCAGATGGGCTATGAGGGAGATTTCTCTGTAAACACCTTTAGCAAAGGGAATGTCTCACCACAATGGAAATACCTGCTTCATGTGGTTATCCACAGCTTGTCCAACAAGCATGGAGGGTGGGACCAAATTCCTGAAGATCTCTCCTTGATAATACATGGGATGGTTCAAGGAGTTAAGGTCAGGTACTCTCAATTTGTTTATACAAATCTGCTTGCTTACTTGGACTCCTTAAAATACTACATGTTTCCTAGATATGTTCATTACATTCTTAACTATGAACGGGACTCACAGCTAAGGGAAACAGGTAATATTCTTAAATTGAGAAAGATGTAGCCCCACATCTTTAAAATATTAAGGAAGCCAATTGTTGGCTTGTCAGGGGTAGAAACGTCCCTTGTCTCAAAAATTTTAGAGCTTATTGCTCAAGGTGACAACCTAGCAACACAAGCTAGTGTTGAACGCACACCTTCTACATCTCAACCACCACAACAGCCTCAAATCACCTTCACCTACAAAATAAAATCCAAACAAGCCCCTGCTTAAACTATTAAGTCTGTGTAGGCACCTATATACTCACCTATACAGGAGGACGTGGATACTGGAGCTCCTACTTCTCCTAAGGAGCAAACCACTCCTATTACTTACCACTCCTATTACTTCAATGATTAGTGTTGAGGTTTCTCATGCTCATCCTAATGAGCTCACCAGCCCAAATTCCTTAAACCTTCATTTTGAGTCTCAAAACTCAAGTGAACAACCTTTAAGGGACAATTACCATCCCTAGCATTTAGACTTACACCAACCCATTCCTAACCTTGAATTCTATGTTAATGAACACTTAGACTCTCTTTTCTTCTCCACTTCTCAAAGAGAGATGAGTGCTCCTAAGTCTCCTATGTCTAACCCATATCAATCACCCATCACTGAGGTGGATACTTCTGAACCTATTCAGGATATCCATATGGAAGAGGCGTTCACTTCTGCAAGTGATTACATCATTCAGACCTCAACCATGGCAACTTAACCTATTGACATCTCAACTAAGGCTGTCAGTGAGTAGAGGAAATCTAGCAGCCAAGAACCTGATGCTGGTGGTGAAAGAGAGGACTCTGGTCCAATCATCTCATCCCCCAATGATTCTTCTAATGAAGATGAGGGGAATTAGAGGCTAAAGGTGCAACAACTATCATAAACATGCACCTATTTGGTCTTAAAGGTCAGTCATCTCGAATCTCAGGTGACTACCTTGCAAAACAAGGTCAAAGATCAACAACTTGAGATTTCTTATCTAAGGGAAAAACTAGATGGGAGACCTTTATGAAGAGCTCAACCAAGAACACATAAACCTGTGAGTGTGATTAACCTAACTCCTAACTCACCTATGCAAGAGGGTGATGATACCAAAAAGGAGGAGAAAGTCATTGCAGATACAAAACCTGGGAGTTCTTTAGCGAGTATGGACAATGAGGACTCACCATCCTCACTTTGCATTTGTGCATACTCAGCAACTTCCTCAAGTTCACATTGATGTGGAGTCGATAGACTCTCACATTCAGAGTCTTTTTGAGGAAGGTATACCAAGGGCAATGTCATCTCCACCAACATCAAATCATATTATTGGGTGGATTTATGATGAATACAGAAGAGCCCTCATCTTCAAAGATTTCAAGGGCAGCAAGAAATCTTCAAATTTCAGACTTTGAACTTCTATGAAAGTCTTGATCTTGTCAGCATGCCACTTGTCATCCAAACCCAATCTTGACAAGCTGACAAGCTGGCTCAAGGAATTCAAGATAGAATCACTACAGAGTTCAACTTCAGAAGGATACTAAGGCAATCAAGCAATATCATTGATCAACTAGATGTTAAGGTAGACCCTAAGATTAGCTTCATTGGGGAAACCTTGATTGAAGGCCCAGTGGTAGAACTTGAAAGCCCTGTCTCACCATCAACTGCTGTAGAGGTTTTTTCACTTGATGAGACACCTGCTGTGAAAGGTGCATCTCAACCTCTCTCTCTGGCCAGAGCTTGGAAGTTACACCAAGCAATGAAGGCCAAAGCTCTCTCCACCCTGAGTCACAAAGGTCTATGAGTGACAAAGAGAAATGAAAAATAACTTATGAGGAGATTGAGGAGGAGGAAAGAGAGAGGAAAAGGAAACTAAGAGGAGAAAGTTCCTCTACCAGGTCTGCAAGACTCATAGAATCTACTATCAGGGCTGCCCCCACGCTAAATACTCAGGATGATGAGTTGAGGGCATTCACGATCAACTACTTGCAGACCAGGAGCTATGACATTGATAATATCATCTCCCTCCCCTTAGATGAATTAAGTGAACTAGCTGACATGGAATTATCAAAGGAAGAAAGAAGGCAGAGGATGCAAAGCTACTTCTTTAAATCAAAGAATAATGAAGAAAGAAAAGATTGTACAAGCATGTGCCTACTCTCTCCCCTGTTCAAGAAAGTTCTGTACACCAAAAAGATCACCAAAAAGAAGTTAAGGAAAGAGGCTGTAAAGTCAAGAGCCATCATCCAGAAAAGTATGTAGAAGTCTACTCATAGGCAGAGGATGATGAGCTTCTTGAAGCTGTATGGATTCTTCGGAAGGAGACTTGGCCCTATGTCTCTGTCCACTATGGATGAGCATATTAGGGTTATCAAGTAGAAGATTTAAAGAAGTGAACCTTTTGACTTACACTCCCCACCAAGTCAGGTCCCTCAGGAAGTAGAGATCAAGGTTGAACCATTTGAGGCAACACAACCTGAATCTCCTACTGAGCCTCAGCAAACTTCCACTTCTAATCCACAGCATGGTTCTGCCCCTCTCAATCTAACCATGTGAGAGTAGAAAAACCAACTGAGAAATACAAAGAAGATCAATCAGGTGCTGGAGGCCAGTCTTCTTAGTTAAAAGGTTCAAATAGGAGAAAAAGGATGGCTTCCAAACAAAGTCAAATAAGAAGAAGAAAGAAGCATCCATCTCCAAACCTCAGGATGAGTCAGAACATCTTGAGTATGTGCAAAAAGAGGATTCTCCACCAACTCCAATTCAAGTAGCTCCTCTAGCATCAGGAAGACCCATCTTGTCCTGGACATACACTACAAATCCAGAAACATGGCATGTCATCATAGATCAAGGTATTGAAAATGTCTACACATGGTAGGATATGTTCAATATGCCTCTACATGATTTATTTGACATGAGAAGACACTTTGATAGTCTGAGTGATCCCGATCATCTTATGATGAAAAGGATGGTCATTATCCTAATGAGGACTATTGAAATCTGAAGTCTTCAAGTGTTTTGGTAGCATCAACCTAGGGGGAGTTTGTATGGTTTAATATAAGGCTAATGCAAACCAAACACCCAAAGTCTCTCCTGCATGCATGCACCAGTGTACTGAAGTAGAATGCTTCAGAAGTTTCATACCAGCATCAGAAAATATTCTAAGTGTGAAATCTTCCAAAGCCAAGACTAATATCTTCTTAAGCCAAAGATGAAGTCTTCCAAAGCTTCAAAGACAAATTTTTCCGAAGCCAACACTTGAAGACTTATTTCTTCTGAAGACTTTTAGAACACATGCTTTATCTGATGTACCATTCATAAAACTGAACCCCTTTCCACTGCATGTTTGATGAGATACCAACTTTACATAAGTTGGTGAAAGGTCCATGATTTTGGTAACTGTACATTGAGGTATTGAGTCTGTAACTTTCTACTTTATTGCTTTATCCTTTATGTTATATATTAGGATGTGAGCTATGGCATGTCATAGTCACTAGTCAAAAGGAAATTTTCCTTTTGACTCTACATTTGATTTTGTTTTTTTTCTAGTCAATTGTATCCAGCTGGTCTTTAAAGTATGGCCGGTTGTAGGATGTATTATATGTATCTCAAGTACTTGTAACTTTCTGATATGCTTTTGTAACATTTGTAATAGAACTTGAGAAGCAATATACATCATTCTTGAAAACCAACTACTTGTGTGTTTGGCCATCTTGTTCTATCTCATATTTACATGTGTTCTTAGCATATTTACAAAAGGTTAACCAGTTCCCTATTTGATCTGTTCAGTGTTCTAAGCAACTCTCCTCATTGAGTTGTTGTGTTGTAAGTTCATACCCTTCACCGGTCCTGCAATTGAATCTCAAGTGACTACCTTGCAAAACAAGGTCAATGATCAACAACTTGAGATTTCTTATCTCAGGGAAAAACTAGCTGGGAGACCATTAAGAAGAGCTCAACTATGAACATAAGAACCTGTGAGTGTGATTGACCTAACTCCTAGCTCACCAATTCAAGAGGGTGATGCTACCAAAAAGGGGGAGAAAGTCATCTGAGTTACAGAACCTGGGAGTTCTTCAGGGGGTATGGACATTGATGACTCACCATCCTCACTTGCAATTGTGCATACTCAACAACTTTCTCAAGTTCATATTGATGTGGACTCCATAGTCTCCTACATTCAGAGTCTTTTTGAAGATGGTATACCAAGGGCAATGTTTGTTGGTCCATTTGATCGATTTGCAGTGCAAATGAGTTTTTGAATCATTCAATATCAAATACAAACAATAGACAAGAAAGATAAAGAAGATTGAGAACAATAACAAGTTAATCAAAGCAAGATAATGATGATCAATATACTCAATAATAACAAAGCACAATGATATTTCTATGAAATGACTGCTTACAAAGGTTACTTGGAACAATGATAAACGATTAGGGTATTGCAAGCTCAATCCACAATGAAAAGGATCAAAACTATATATAACAGTCTTAGTTTTGTAGACAGTTTTGCTGCCTGCGAAACTGTTCTGCAAAACCTATAGTTTCGCCTGGTAGAAAAAACAGTTTCGCCGAGAGAACTAAACAGCTGACTGTTAGCGAAACTATAGTTTTGTTTCGCTCACAGTTTTGCTGGACTGCAAAACAAAAAAATGCTAAATACATGCAAAAGTAAATCAACATAAGACCTTACAAAGAAATATAAACAATCTAATCTAAGGTGAGTCCAACCTATACATGATCTTCAATACTCCCCTAAGGTTGGAACTCACTATCTTCAATCGCCTTGATTTGTCTCCTTAGCTCCAGTCTCCCCCGCTGCCTCTGATCTGTCCTTTACCGCTTCTGCAACAACCTCCTTAGGGGCTTCAACAAATGATTCACTTTGGTCTCTACCTGCTTCATTAGCCCCTTCGGGATGAGCACTAGCTTGCTCAAATTATCTAGCCAAATCTTGAACATCCATGTTTAAATCATCTTGGGCCCTTACTCTCTCTGCAAGCTTTTTCACCTCTGCCCTCATACCTTTGATTTTATTGGCCACAGTCATAAATAGACTGGCTTCTTTTCTCGTCTCATCACCCGCACCTGCTTTAATATGATTCTCGCAAAGAACCAGCATGTCATCTCACAAAAACTGAGCAGATCCATCGGATCAAATACTTTGAATTCACCGCCATTCTTTACTCGAATTACCGCCTCCCCCGTATTGTTGTCGTAAAACCATTTGTCAATGTTCTGCAATTGCGGTGGGAGGGGATCTGCCAATCTAACCTTATTAAGGGTCTTTGGGGGTTTCACCCTTAGCACAATCTTTCCCTTCCTTGTCTCCCAGTCATTGTCTTTCTTCGATCTTCTCCTCTCCGCTTTCATAAATCCTAATGACTCAAAATTGTCATTCAAGCCATTTTTTATCTCCTTTTCTAGTAATGAGGCTCTTTCACTTAGATGAGCATTTAGTTATGGCAATACTGCCAGCCTCCTTAGATCCTATTTGGGTGAGGTCTTCAAAGCCTTCCTCTTGTGCATGTAAGAGATAGCACCCCCTCTCCTCTTGATCATAAACATTCTGAGGCCGGGATTATAACACCAACTATTGATTCTCTTGTTAGCCTCCTTTTTACTCAACTCTTCCAGGTTTTGGAATAGGGGAGTCAATTCATCAGGCTCTTTTTCTTTGACAAACAATTTTTCTTTAGCCATTTCAAACACATCTCCATCTGAGTCCCCTTTTTTGGAAACATATACTAAGGGCCTCTTATCAACCTCATAAATTTCTAGTTCTGAATCATACTCGACCAGCTGTTCATCATCTTCTTCTTCATCAGTTAGCCCTTTCTTTTTTTCATCTTCCTTTTCAATTGATTTTTCTCTCACTACCTCCTCACCCACCAAATCTTTATCTATGTTGAATCCCATATTGACAAACCCAGCTTCCAGTATCTCCTCCATATTCTCCATATTTTCATTCTCCTTCTCCACTCCAGAACCTCCCACTCCTTCAGATGATGCACGAGATGTGCCCTCTCCTACCCTGGAGGATGTACCCACATTCAAGAATAGGTATTTAGAAGTATCAGTTAAATCATCTAACTCAAATTGATCGGGCAGGCCGGCAACAACTTTTAACTCATTTATTTCCTCAAAGAGTTTTTTTATCAACAAGCTTTGATCCATCAGCATCTTCTTCATACCTTCAATCACCTCATCCTTTTGACTCTCTTTCATCTCTTGATTAGTAATATTTGTTTTCATCATGCTTAATTCATTAGCAAGAGAGTTGTAGAGGTTTCTAATCACATCCTCATCTAATCCACCTCTCTTTTCTCTCCTTCAGGTTTCTGTAATGATTGGTGCCTCTGTTTAATTCTTCTTTAAGACTCTCCCACATCAGCTTTCTTCTTAACCTTCTTTCTTTCTCAATCCTTACCTCCTCAGCCATTTCACTCACCTCCTCTTCAAAGTCATAATCCTTTTCCTTTGCATATCTTTTTCTTTTCTTAGTAGCATCTATCTATTGTGCCCTGGTCTCTTCAACCCTTTTAATTTCAGACTCGCCCACCCTCCTAATATAACTCCATCTTTCAGGTGGATACATGTTTTCCCACAGATGAGTAATTCTTCGACTGAAATCATGACCGATGGCACAACAGTTTGTGAAGATATGGGTGTTCATATTCACTAGCCTTTTAACCTCCCCGTGTCTAGGAATATTGGGAATTAGATCATCAAAAATCATCTGCAAAAATCTTGGATAAAGCAGGCACTTATCCTTCTTCAGCGCCATCACATTCTAAGCAATACATGCAAAAATTAGTATAGCAATGTTTGCCTTCTCTCCTTTATAGCATAGCACCATGGCTTTTGCCTAGTCTAGATTAAGTATATCTAATCCACCTTTACGGTTATCTAAGCACATAATTAATACATGAGTTATGTATCTCCATTCCTTGTAGAGGAAGGACTTGTTGATCTCTTTTCTGGTGCCATAGACCGGTCCCTCATATCCCATCCGCCTAAACGCCTCAAACACCTCCAAATCAGTCAAAGTAACCTCCTCCCCTGTATCTTCATCTAATCTTAGTATCCTTAAGACGATCTCTGCTGTAATAATCACCTCATTTTCTAAGACTTTGGCAATAATCCTCTATGTATTTCCTCTACTATCATACTTAGCCGATCTCCAGAAATGTCTAATGTGAAGATCATAGATGGTAGTAGAATAAGATATAGTATAAACAATAGGAGATCTCGATAGCCAACGAATGCAGTCTCTAAAGCCAGCTGCGTTAGGATGTGTATCGTCTAAGATGGCAGCGATGTTGTTTCTCTCATCAAACTTTAGATTTGCCATTAAATCTGAAAGCCAGATGAAATGCATTAGAATAATGTATTAAATGATAATATTAAATAAGAATAAGAAAGAATAAAGATTACACAAAAAAATTAATTTCGCTGGCAGAAACTATAGATTCGCAGAATGAATTTTAGTTTCGGCAGGCGAAAGTATAGTTTCGCCAGCAAAGTAACATTAGTTTCAGCAAGACAGTAAAGTAGATTCAACAGCCCAAAAGTAAAGTTTTAGCACAACGAAACTCGCAGCATAACCTCACATTTCGCTAAAAAATCGGTACTTTCGCAGTAAGAAATGCGAAGGTACCGAATAGTCCCAATCAAATAGATTAACAATGTTGCAGAAAAAAAATGATTAAGTTAAAGTCCATAGTTCGAAACTCACTTGCAAATAAGATACAAAGCTCAGTCAATAAACAAAAACACTGCAAATCAAAGATGCATATGGACGTCACTGAAAAACCCTAAGAAGTCTAAACCCTCGATTGTGCGAAAATGAGATTGTAATTTTGCAAAATGGGTTATATAGCAAATAGTTTCGTAGTGAGCGAAAGTGGAGTTTCGCTGGGCAAAGCTACAGTTTCACTAGGCGATATTACAGTTTCGCCGGGCGAAACACTCATCGAATTTGACTTCACACAGAGCAAAATAACGGATTGAAGCTACAATTTCGCCAAATGAAACTATCTACGAAAGTATAATTTTGCTAGACTTAAAAAAGATTATTTTTTAAATTTATTATTATTTATTATGACCAAGAACTGAATCGATCATGAGATCACATCCTCAGAATATACTTTAGCACAAAGATGAAATTAATCATCGACAAGCAATAAGATCACACTGATAAGTGAATCTAATCATCTGGCAACGCCAACAATCAAATGGGTTCAGACTTGCATGTGGTTGAAAGGGATAGCATAGAACCCCAACATCATCTCATATGCTACCTTGACAACTCACCAAAGGGTCCTTTCATCACCTTCCTAGAGACACCAAGGGAGAACTACACTCAAGGAAGCCTATTCCAAGAGACAAGCTCTTCTCAAGATTTTATGTCTTCTGATGAAAGTTGTGGCTACTCTCTTTTCACTTTTGAAGACCTGGACTGTAGTCAACCGGATGATCTAAAATACATGGAAATAGTCCAGCAGATGGCTTTCTCACTCACAGAGCCAAGAAGTTCTACAAGAGGACTGGAAGGAAGTTTCCAAGCAATGCAACAAGTGGAAAGTTTGGCCTAGACGAAGGCAAAGTCAAGTGTTACAACTGTAACTTGATGGGCCACTTTGCCAGAGAGTGTAAGGCACCTAAAACAAGTGGTGGCCAAACACAGTCCAAACCCAACTACACTGACAAAGCTCTCCAGAATGAGAAGCCAAAGCATCAAGCTGCTGTTGTTGTTGAAAAAGGAGACTTTTACTGGAGCTTTCAGGTGGAAGATGCTTCTCCAAACCAAGCATTGATGGCAGATCAACATGAAGCCAAGGTATTGGAACATCTTCGTACTCCTGAATGCATTGCTAAAGTTAATAGATACAGGTCCTATAACTTGGAGATGAGATCTGATCTTGAGTCCTTAAACATTTTAAAATATGATTTTAAAAAGTCTGAAAATGATTATAAAATAAAGATAAAGCACTCAGAAAAAACCATTTCAGTTCTAAAACATGAGCGCATAGATTTTAGTACTCAGATCAAAGATCTCATAACCAAGCTGACTGAGTGCCAGGCTGAGCTTGTGATCAGCAAATCTAGGGCAAAAAAGAGTGTTCTTGAAGAAGATACCTTCAAGAACATGATATCCTCATCCCTGTACAAGAAAGTGTGCTATTAAAACAGGCATGGACTGGGATCTAATGAGATAACTCCTCCACACACAATCTTGTCTGTAAGACCTCCTAGGTGTGGAACTTGTGAAGATGAGCTTCCTCTCATAGATCCTATGAGTGAAGAGGATGAAGAAGAGATAGTGAAGAATTCCTCTAAGAAGAGTGAAGAGGAGGATTCTAAGAAGGACCACTATCATTCTGAGGAGTAGAAGGAGACTGTGATGACCAAGTCCATGAGAAAGAACTTGATCAGAAAGAGCAAAAGAAAAGCATTGAAGGCTCAAGAGATCAAGGCTACTTTTGACTCTAAGTAAAAACAAGTTTTCATCTTTGCCGGGTTTGAAGTAGTAAAGACTAAAGACATCAACAAAAACTCTTCTGCTAAGAGTTCTGGTTCTTGTTCAAATCATTTTAGTAGTAAGAAGAAGACTGATCTGCTGTGTTCCACTGCTGCACTGCCTAGACCATCAAACTCCAAGAATAGTTCCCAGCCCAAAAGGACTATCTCATCATTTCCAAAGATGAAGGTGGAGAAGGAATGTGACCAAAGACAGTGTTGTCCCCAGTAGAAGATTCTTGTGAAGAAGAAAATGGTGTGTCTCATGTGTGAAAGTACCACTCACATTGCTAAGGATTGTCCTTACAATCCTAAAGTTACTATCCATATGACCAAGACAAAGACTTCAAAGAGTTCTAAGAATATTCAAGCTTCGGAAGGAAAGTCTGTTTTCTTCAAAAGCTCCAAATCTATGAAAAAGTTAAGTGGAAAATTACCTTGGGAAGAGAAGTTGGTCTCGGAAGAAAGGAATTCTTCCAAAGCACTGAAGTCTGCTGCAGTGTCTGCAAAATCTTTTAAAGTTTCAGTCATCAAAACTTCCGAAGTCCCAAAAGCTTCTGAAGTTTTGAAGGTCAAGTTCAAGACTCCAAAGGTGGTGTGGATGTCTAAGAAAGACCAAGTGACTGAGAATTCTCTATCACCAATAGCTTAAGATCCTCTCAGTACAACCATAGGATCTATTACTATTGCATTACCTTCTTTTTCTCTTAATGAGCCCAACACAAGCAAGGCTTGGGTTTCCAAATGTAACTAATCATTTTCTTTGTACAGAGACAGCTGAAGACAAACAAAAATGTTTGGATCATAGACAGTGGCTGTTCCAGGCACATGACAGTCAATAGGTCACTACTCTAGAACTTTGAAAGGATTGATGGAGGAACAATTGCTTTTGGAGGAGATGAAGGTGGTTACATTTTAGGAAGGGGAAAGGTCACAAATGGTAAGCTCGGCATTGAGAAGGTAAACTTTGTCAAGGAGGTTGGGTATAATCTTGTGAGTGTATCCCAATTTTGTGATCAGAGTCATTAACATGCTCTTGATTGAGCATGAGTGCATTTTTCTCAAGCCTGGTGGTCATTCCTAGTGAGCACATCCTGCTTAGAGCCCTCAGGAAGGGAACATGTACAAGATGGATTTGCAAGAAACATCTCCCTCTGGAGAAGTTTCATGCTTTCTATCTAAAGCCAATAGTGATGAGTCTTTCCTATGGCATAAAAGAATGTGCCATGTAAAATTTAAGAACATAATAAACTAATTAAACATGATTTGGTAACTGGAATGCCAAAGAAGGAGTTTACAAGTGATGACCATTGTGTTGCATGTCTGAAAGGGAAGAAATATAAGGTATCTCATAAGCCTAAGGAAAATAACTCCATCACTACACCCCTACACTTGTTACATATGGATCTCTTTGGCCCCACCAGTGTAATGAGTCTAGGAAGGACCTCTTACTATTTAGTGATCACAAATGACTTGACAAGATTCACTTGGATCTTCTTCCTTAGAACAAAGGATGAGACTCCTGAGATTCTGAATAATTTCATCTTAAAGATTGAGAATCAATCTGATCACAAGGTCAAGATCATAAGATGTGATCACATTTTGTGATGAAAAGGTATTACAAGACAATACAGTGCTCCCAAGACTCCTCAGCAGAATGGTGTTGCTGAGAGGAGAAACAGGACATTGATTGAAGCTACAAGAAGCATGTTGTCTGACTCTAAGCTGCCCATCACCTTCTGGGCAGAGGCAGTCAACACTACCTGCTATGTGCAAAACAAAGTTTTAGTGGTTAAGACTCATGGCAAGACTCCTTATGAACTTTGGCACAAGAGAAAACCTTTCATTGGTTTTCTCATGTCATTTGGATGTCCTTGCACCATCTTGAATACGAAAGATCAAATTGCCAAGTTTGCTGAGAAATCAGATGACAGACACTTTGTTGGATACTCTTCTCAAGCTAAGGCTTATAGAGTATACAATCTCAGAACTAGAATTGTTGAGAAGTCAGCCAATGTGACTTTCAATGAAAACACACCTTGTGTGGCTGGTTCTAGTCCTGATTGGCTATTTGATCTTGATTTAGTTACCAATTGTTTTAACAAATCTTGTGAGAATGTTTCAGGATCTGCGGAAAATCTAAATACAGATGATCCTAACCCAAGATTTGAGCTAAGAAGATCTTCAAGTCATACATTGTTGGAGCATATATAGTCATATATAGTGTGTTCGTCGCTTGACGAATAGTCTAGGCTTAATGTAATACACCTGATATATTGTAAACACATGAAACTGGGTCATTCGTAGGAGCATATGCGAATGAGACTCAGTCGTACGACTGAGCCATGCGAATGGCCAGTTGTGCGACTGAGAGATGCGATTGGGACATTCGTAAGACTAAACCATAACTATGGTCCAGTCGTACGATTGAACCATACGCATGGTCCAGTCATACGATTGAACCATTCGCATGGTCCAATCGCACAAATGGGCCTAGTCGCATCTAATATGGGCTGAGGCCTATATATACCAATTTCAAGGTGTAGAGAGATTAGGGATTTCGAGAGGAAGTCTGCCCGGAGCCTAGGGCTGCCGGATGAGAGGGGAGATCATGCTCGATCTTCCCCTTGTCCAGAGTCTTGATTCTTATGTTGTAATAAGCTTGTAATCGTTAGGTTTTATCAATGAAACAATTCAATATTAGTTCGTATTATTGATTGTCTCTTGGTATCTGAGCCATGTGATTGAGCCATGCGGTTGATCCATTCGCACGACTGAGTGTTCAGTCGTACGATTGAGTCAGTCGCATGAAGTTGTTCAGGCGTATGGACTATTTAGGCGCATAGACACTCAGTCGCATGGCTATTCGGACGCATGACCATTGTTGGGGCGCATGGTCCAGTCAGACGCATGAGAACTTCACTTAACCAAGTTTGAAAGTATTCATTATTATAACATTATGTATATCAATTCAAACAATCACAACCTATATAATCAAGTCAATATACATTACACAACTCATCAATGAAATATTAAACATTAGAAATCACAACCAAACATTCTCATTTCATTTATCACCCAAGCATTACATAAGTGTAAGACATTCAAGACATATTACATTAAGATCCAAATCTAGGTGCATATGTGTCAACAAACTCCCCCTTGGACCTAGATCGATCTATTTTCTTCCCTTCTTCATAACCTCTTCATACTTCTTGTACTTCTCTTCTTTTGTGACTCCTATGTGTATCTCAAACACAAAGTAGAGTCGTATAACATTCTGAAACTGTAGAGCTTGTACAATGTCTTGAGAGTCATAGAATAGTGGCCATTTGTATAATGTGTATACATCATCTTCAGACAAGTTTGTGAGCCACATCAGGTCAAATACCCTGATAGTATCCATTTTGCCCTCTTTGTTCAAGACTATGACTGCCTCTCCAGTCCTCCAATCATAGAACCACCACTTAAAGTGTGGAGTGAAGTCCTGTGGCATTTCCCATAATGGAATCTTTGACAATGTACATGGTGGACTACATTTCAACACTATCTTTGGCTTTCAAGTTATGGGATCAATTTCAGACCATCTGATATACCTCGTAGGTTGTTGAGGTTTGAAGTTGACCCACCTGGTGTGATACTCTTTCTTCAAAGCAGCCTCAAACCAGCCTGACATCTTTCTTGGGTCAGCGTATAACAGCTTCAGTTTAGCCAGCTGGTTGAGCTCAAAACCAGGTAGAGTCTTTAGATCATGTGGGAATCTAAAGTACTCAATACCTTTCTATCTCTTCACCGCGTATACATTACGATCATCAAAATGTGCCCACGCGATAATCTTGCCTGACACCATGTGATGTTTCTTCACTTTGTAGAGCTTGGTGTAGATATTCGGTTTAGGAGTAGCGTGTTGGGCTCGGATCTCCTCAAAACAAGCAGCCTATTCAGCCTTTCTGATATGAACATCAGTGTTTGAGGCTTGGGCTTGTCCTTCAACCTTCTCGGAATCTTGCTACATCTTATCTAATATATCAAATGTATCACTGACTAGGGATTCACTCAGATTGGGGACCATATTTCCCTCTTTGTCAGCGTACTCGGGATAGTGCTCTGCAGTGACGTCCTCGATCTCTATTTCATCAGCGTCGTTCAGCTCATCGTCACTTGTTTCTTCAAAAGTTGGAGCGTCCTTAACAATCTCATCAGCATTGAGTTTGAACATTTCAGCAATTTGCTCGTCACTGAGATTGTGAATAATATCTCCTTCTTCAGGAGTGTACATTACAGATCTGCTGACTATACCCTGCAGATCAAAAATCATCGTGAGCTGAGTCTTGATCTGTTGGGGGGAGCAACGTCATATTTATCCCTTTGGTAATTTGGATCTGCTTGATTTAAACATGTAACACACCAATCTTTAGTAAATAATCAAAACAGAACCGTCAAACATTCAACAATAAACTTTCATTACATAAGTTTAATAAAGGATATGAATACATATGATTTCAATAACATAAATAACAAAGTATTACTCTTTTTCTGTATTCTTAGCTCTTTTGCTACCGGGGCGGATGTGGAGGCACTCTGATCTTGAGTCATTTTGGTCCTTCGTTCGCTTGCAGATGTGGCACCCGCATCAGAAGAATCCTATTCATCATCATCAACATCTGCATCTCTATCACCCTCATGATCATCACCTTCATCATCATCATCATCACTCTCATCATTATCAGCATCATCGTCTCCGTTTCCTTCTCCGATCTTCAAGGGCTCTTCTTTGGATCCTTTGAGCTTTAGCATGATAGACTTGTTTGCAGCCTCCAGCTCCTCAATCTTCTTGGCATGTTGCTCCTGGAGCTGAGACATCTGCTGAGCCTCCTGATCAATCAATCTAGCCTGCCGAGAAATCTGCTGAGATTGTGCATTAGTAAGATCTACTAACTGACGAATATGTGTAGTTTTCTCGTCATTAGCTACTAAGAGACACGTCACCATATGGTTTAGCGTTGATAGCTTTTCCTCTAACCTAATGGGAAGTAGAGGTGATCCAGATGGATATGGAGGGAAGGATGATGGTGCAGCTGGATGGCTAGTGGTGGTGGTGGTGGAAGTGGTGAAGATTGGGGGTAATATAGATGAAGGTGGTGGTAGAGTGGGTGTGGTAGATGTGGTGGTAAGGGTGAAGATTGGGGGTAATATAGGTGAAGGTGGTGGTTGTGTGGGTGTGGTAGATGTGGTTATGGATGGTGTGGCTGTAGAGGTGATTGGTGGAGTGGTGGTGGTAGTAGTGCTGGTGGTGATGAAGGTTAGTCTTCTCTTCTTCTTCTTCAAGCCGTGGGGCTGAGCCATCCTTTTCTTCCTCGATCCTTTCGCGGAGGATGCTCCCCCTGGAACACGGCTTGGCTGATCGGGAGCATATGTAGGATCAGTGTCAGTCTCTCCTGACCCGCCAGAGCATTCACCAACCGCCCGGAGCCCTCGTTCTGTGGCAACCACTTTGCTGCCAACTGTTCGAGTTAGAGGCTCCTCATCTGTATCCTCCTCCTCATCAGGTAAAAAGTCCTGATGGAATCCGGCAGTCTCTGCTCCATCATGGGTAGATGCCGGAGATGCTCTGTCAGTAGTGGGGGCCCTTTGTTGAGAGGGCCCTGCATCTCCACGATCACCACTGTGTCGTCGTTGGAGTCATCCTCCGGGAGCTGTAGCTGCTCAACCTCTGAATCACTATCTACGTGATGCTATTTACGCCTCCCTGGCGCCACGTAGTCCTCCTTGGCCAGATGGCCTATAAGTCTCTTTACCGGGGGCTTGACCTGCTTTCCCCGGTAAACCCCCTATTCGACCTAGTGTCGTATCATCCATAATCTCTAAACCCACAGCTTCATGGCTCTCTTTTGGCAGTGAGGGTAGCTTCTCGTCAAAAGTCATGTATAAGAACCGAGGGTACATGCAGAAACCCTGTTTGCCCTTCACCTCTAAGTTCTCTATATGGTAAGAGAAGATCATGCTAGAAAAGCTGAAGGGGTGTTTCAGCACAAGAGCCATATATGCATTGTGTATCTGGTCTGAAAGGTCGTCGAACCCACCTCTTCTTGACGCCACGCACTTTAGGATGATGTGTGCCAAGTACTTATAATGGGGGCACAAGATGCTCTTGTTGAGCACACCTACGTTTATGTCCCCAACGTACTTCAACCTCATGAAGCACCCTCTCATCGTCAGAGGGTGAAGTCTAGTAGGGTGGTCTGCATCATCACCCAACCCAAGTACGCGCCTGATATCCTCAGCTGTAATCACGAAGTCCATACCAAAAATTGATCTCCTAATGTTGTATGGCTCGTGTGATCGATCAACCGATGCATTCTCCCTGAAGGCCTATTGTATAGACCTGTAAAGGGTGCATGGTGTAGAGATAGCTCGGTGGATCTTGGATCGCTTAAGGAAAGCGATGATCCCTACAAACTAGGCTCTATTCCGAGTGGTGGAGTCTAGGTGAGCACATATGTTGTGCTTGGGGTTGATAGACCATCTATCAGCCATCTATCTGTAACACAAGACACATAAACATTAGATACTCACATGACACAAATCAGTTCTA
>BJCM01118637.1:0-11661 GCA_018326385.1 Flaveria bidentis | reverse complement strand
TACCCTAGCCGTCCAGAGACTCAAGAAAACCTGTTCCAAGTTCATAGATCACAGTTGATCATTCTCTAATCATTCTTAATGTTTCATTAATCGTTAGATTGATCTGAACTGTGTTCTCCCTGATTGGATCACCAATCAAATAGGATTCTGCACTATTTGAGTTGGTATACGCATAGAATCAGTTAGTAATTTGTATGTACACGGTCCCCTAACAGACTTGTAATTCATCTTGCAACCACCATAGTCCGAGTCACTATACGTTGTAAGCTCAAAGTCATCATCATGAGGATACCACAACCTGAGTGTTGGAGTACCCTTCAGATAACGAAAATTCCGTTTAACGCCTATGAGATGATTTACTTTTGGTTTTGCTTGATATCTGGAACAAAGACACGTGGCGTACATAATATCCAGACGAGAGGCTGTGAGGTAGATTACAGATCCAATCATTCCTCTATACATAGTAGCATCAACCAGATCACCATTTTTGTCGGGTGCCACATCATGGTTTATGGCAAGTGGATTTCTAGCAGCTGAAGCATTCTCCATGTCGAACCGACTGAGTATATCACCTACATATTTGGACTGATGTAGGAAGATTCCTTTTGGTGTTTAATCCACCTGTAATCCAAGAAAGAACTTCATCTCCCCGATGACACTCATCTCAAACTCTACTTTCATTATAGATTCGAATTCTTTACATAATTCCTCATTTTTTGAACCGAAGATTATGTCATCCACATATATCTGTACCAGCAGTAAATCACCATCCTTTTCTTTGATGAATAACGTGCAGTCAATGAATCCTCTGCGAAAACCATGTTTCTCATACCAGGCTCTAGGGGCTTGATGGAGCCCGTAGAGAGCCTTGTCCAGTTTATAAACTTTATCCCGAAGATAAGGATCCTCAAATCCTTCGGGTTGACTGACGTAGACTGTCTCATGGATTTCACAATGAAGGAATGCACTTTTTCATCTAGTTGATAAACTTTAATCTTCATGTAGGATGCATAGGCTAGAAAGATACGAATTGCTTCCATCCGAGCCACAGGTGCAAACACTTCATTGTAGTCAATGTCTTTGACTTGTCTAAACCCTTCAACCACATGCCAAGCCTTGTTTCTGATTATGACTCCTTGGTCATCTTTCTTACACTTCAGAACCCATTTAGTGCCTATCACCTTAGCATCTTTCGGTCTGTCCACAAGGGTCCATACTCCTAACTTCTTAAACTGTAGGAGTTCTTCTTGCATAGCACTAACCCATGCCTCATCGTTTAAGGCTTCACTTACATATTTTGGCTCAAATTGAGACACAAAACATCGATAAGCACCATCTTGAAAATAGCTTTTTTCCATGACTGAGGCATAATCAGCTGAGTATAGCTGATTTCGTGTCTGTACTCCCGATAGTAAATCCCCAATGATGTTTTCCAGGGGATGATTCACATTAATTAGAGATCTGGGAGTGGTGGGAACAACTACTTCCTGATCCAGATTTTGAATCCCAGGTTCAGTATCTGTAGTTGTTGGAGTATGAGGTTCAGAAGTGTCAAAGGCATCAAGATCTGATGCTTGTGTACTTTCATCAGCAGGAACCTGGTCCTCCTGGTCCATATTTGTAGTCTCAACTGCTTCATCATCAGAGGATGAGTCACTTAATTCAGGCTCTCCCCCTGAAGAACTAGAAGAATTGTCTAGTGGAACCGATGCTGTCGAGTCTTGTGGAGGAGTGTTCAAAACATCGTACATCATTTTAGTCGATAACTCATCATCAGGAAGGGATGGAGGTAAGTTGAAGGACTTAAAAAATCCATCATAGTCAAAGAAGAACGAAGGTCTTTTTCCAGCAAGGGGGTGGTGTATCTTTGAACATCAACATTGCATTACACTTCAACCTGACCCGTTGAGTTGTTATAAACTCTCTTGTCTGGTATACTATATCCGAGAAAGATACCTTCTTCAGCCTTCTCACTGAACTTCCCAGTCTGAGTTTTTTTCAGCAACATGCACGGTGCACCAAATGGTTCGAGATACTCCAAGTTTGGTTTACGTTGCTAGAGCAGTTCATAACATGTTTTACCGTGATGTTTGAACACCAAGACTCGATTGAGAGTGTAGCATGCATTAGCCACTTCCTCGTTTCAAAATTGAATAGGCAGTTTAGAATCGTTTAACATCGTTCTTGCTGTCTCTATCAAGCTACGATTCTTTCTTTCAGCAACCCCATTCATCTGTGGAATGTAGGCAGACGTGAATTGATGTACGATTCCTTTCTCCCTACAGAATGCCTCGATCTACTGATTCTTGATTTTTGTTCTGTTTTCTAATCGAATCTGCCTGACTTTCAGCTTGTAGAGTGATTCCAAAGTAGTTACTAGATGTTTGAATGATTCAAATGTCTCTGATTTGGATTTTAGAAACATCACCCTAGAGAATCTTGAGTAATTATCAGTTACTACATAGCAGTACAGATCTCCAGCAATGCTCTTTGTGTTGATTGGGCTAAATAGATCCATGTGTAGAAGCTCGAGAGGAAGGTCAAACAGTGTTCTCCATTGTGGAGGCCTTTGATAGATCCAAGACATATAGATCATTATATCTTGAAGCTGACATTAAAACTTTATCCTCCTGGATAACATAATCCTTCTTCAACATGTAGCACTTCTTGTTGTCGAATACAACTTTGAATCCTTTATCATAGATATGGGTGACAGAAAGCAGGTTGTTCTATAGTTGTTGAACGTAGTTGACCTTGTCAAACTTCACTTTCTCGTTTCCCACTTCGCCTTAAGCGATGATGTATCCTCCTTTATTCCCAGCAAATGATACATGGCCCCCTTTAATTTGTTTGACGTTGAAAAGGAGGGACGAATTCCCGGTCATATGCCTGGACGCTCCACTATCAACAATCCAGGTATTTGTGATAGCGCTATAGTGTACACCCTGCACATTGATCAGTTCAGGTTTGGGACCCAAGCCTTAACTGGCTTGGGTGAGCCAGAGGTATCACACATCATGAACTCAACCCACTGTCCATCAGAGGATGAGGGCACATCGTTCTTCTTCTTGTTCTTATTATCAGACAAGTTACATGATTTTTCTTTCCATAAACCAATTTTGTGTAAGGCTTGTTTGTGATTAATAGATGACTGGTTTATAGTTTGAACTTTAGGTTCACTAATACTCTTAGGTGGAGTATTAGATATCATTTTAGGAAAACTTGGTTTTGCATCATAAAGTTCAATTTTCTTTTTGGGAGTCTGATAATAAGGACAATTAGGAGATATATGTTCTTGTTTTCCACAACTATAGCATGATCTCCCTTCTATAGGTTGAGGAAACTATTTATGTGGGGTTGAGTTTGGTACGGGTGTGAGATGGGCCTGGTTGGGTTTTGTCACTTCTCTTTTAGATGTTTCGGCTTTAACAAAATTAATTGTTTTAACATTTTTGACATCTTTAACCTTTAGTTTATTTGGACTTTGACGAGTAACAAGTGTTTGGTTAACTGGTTAGTCATTTTGGGTTCAGATGTAGACATGTGTGAACCTGACTTTAAATTAACCTTTTCAATTTTTTCATCCAAATTTTCTATAGGCATCTTTTCTTTTGATTTCAAAGTAGACTCCTTCTGTTTAGTGCTATTCTTCATGGGTTTTCCCGTAGAATTGGGATCACTAACCAGAGGAGTGGACACCACATGATCCTTAACTGGGTTGTTATTTATTGGTCTACTTTTAGTATTCAGAAGGATTTCATGTGGTGGCTGCACTACTTTATAACCCAAACCTTCCCCATTGTTTCGTTCTTTCACTAAGTTTTGAACTATGTGTGAAGAACTAGCCAAGCCATGCCGATTTTGTTTTAAAGAATCAACTTCGACTTCTAAAACTGCTTTTCCTTTTTCGTATCTTCCAAAGAATTTAAATAAAACTTTATGTCATTTGCTTGATTTAAAGCAACAACCTCGGTTTCCCTTAGTTGTATTGCCAAAAGTTCTATTTTTTCTTTGTAACTGCACTCATTTTGTTTTAAAATACGATTGGCCTCAATGCAGAGTTGTAAATCATTTACTAAATTATCATTGTGTTATAATAACCTTGCAAATTTTAGATCAATGCTATCTCTAAATTTGTTACATTTAGTACAAGCATGTTTATCAAATATTTGGTTATTAGAACTTACCTGTGAGGAATCAGACGAGTCAGCCATCAACGTTGTTTCAGACTCTTCATTGACTGGAGATTCTAAATTATCATTATGTTCTATGGCAACTGTGACTTTTGATAAATCTAAAAGAACATCACTAGGCAAGGGAAACCAGGGTGCCTAGAAACCACAACTGGTGGTGAGGATGAACCTACTAGGTATGTTACCTCATCTCCCCATGATTCTTCGAAAGAAGATAAGGTTAGTATGCAACTCATTATCAGAGACCTACTATCTAAAGTCTCATTGCTTGAACTCAAGGTTAAGACTATAGAGGATTGGTCTGCCACTTAACAACTTGAGATTCAAAATCTCAAAGCTCAACTAGCTAAGAAACAGATTGAGAGATCTGTTAGGCATGTACCAATTCAAGTCTCTTTGACTTCTTCCTCTAGCTCATCAAACTCTCAGGATGATTCTACCAAAAGGGGGGGGGGAATGTCCAGAGACATGCACATGTGGAGCCATAAAGCTTAGCTCGTTCTACACTGTCTTCTAAATATCCTGCTCAGCAATCAACTGTTTTCCCGGAGCCTCCTCCAATCATCCTTCAAATGGAACCAAGGATGCTCAAAGATCTAAGAAGGTTCTTAACCAAGTTCCTAATAGGATTTTCTATTGAACAACCAAGTCCAGATGTTTTTGTGGCATACTTTGGGGCTGAAGAGCTTCAAAGGTTGAATGCACCATCTACCACTATCAAGGAAGTTAGTCAACGTAAGGTCCACATTGAACCCAAGATTGATTTCGAAGTGGATATGGGGACTGATGGCCTAACAACCAAAACAGTTGGGACAAATAGTGTAATCCCACAAACTTCCAAAGCTGAAGTCAAAGCTGCGAAAGAACCGTTCCAATCTTAAGAAGCTGAGATGCAAGCTGCGGAAGGGTTATACTCTTTTTTTATGATTCAATTATCACAGATGCAATCCTTGAACTAGCATATGAGGTATATAGTGAGGACTTTCTCAACTTACCTCTCACTGAAACACCATCATCACCACATGCTCCAATCACCACCCACCAACCTAAAACCTCTACACAAGAACCTTCAAAGTCTTAAACTTCTGAAGACATTAAGGGAAAGAGGAAGTTGAATGCGGAAGTACTTCTAGAGGAGGAAAGGTTGAAGAAAGTAAGAAGAAAAGGTAGACTCCCCTATGGGAAGCTACTAACTGCAAGTAGAAAAGCAGTTGTAGCCAACCAGGAGACTATTAATAATCAAAGAAGGGTGGAAATCATTGATAGAATTTTCAAGTTGGGAGATGCAATTGAAAACATGCTCATCTTACCACTTGAGGAGCTGGTTGAGTTGGAAAATGCAATCTTGCTGCCTTAAGAACAAGAAGAAGTAGCAAGGTTGGCCTTAGAGAAAGAAAGGTTGAGAAAGAAAGAAGAAGCTAAACAACAACTTAGGAGTGAAAGGTTAGCTTTTCTAAGTTCCAAGGGATTCTATCTTGAGGAACTAACTCCTCACAATCATGACATGATCTTGTGGCTTGTCAAGAAAGAATAAGATCAAGTGGAGAAAGAGAGAAAAAAGGCTGCCAAGAAAAAGCTTAAAGAAATTAAGAAGAACGAGGAAGAAGCTTAACTTAAGGCTATCAAGAAGATGGGTGATAAAGCCTGGATGAAAGATTATCTCAGGGCTCATGGCTTCTCCGGTAGGCAAGTTGGCCCCATGTCTGAAAAGACCCTACAACGACATGTTAGTGACATCAAGGCTGACATTCGCTTAGGAAGAAGGAAAGAGATGTACAAAAGAGTACATGGGATGACTTCTAAACCAACACCAATTCCACAACCTCAACCTGAACCTATTCCTTTCCCTTTCCCTATCAAAACTGAGCCATACACTTCTGAACTCAATCCATCAACCATACCCTCTCCCACACCAATTCAATCAAAACAATCACCTTCATTACTTATTCTTAAACCCAAAGAACTCTCCTGAACCCAATCATCATCTACCAAACAACCACCCAAGTCATCCTCTCAACCATCAAAACCTCTTTCCTTAGAAGGATTCAAGGAGATCAAGAGGAAGTTCATCAACTACATCACTTTGAGTGATATCTCTTATGAGGAGGGGTCCATTAAACTAACCTTCATTGATGGCTTCTCATGTTCCCTCACAAGAGAAAATTTCCTTGATCTACCTAGAAGAACACTGGACCAGGCCTTGAAACTCTTAGCAACCAACTCTGACTCCCTTGAGGAAGAAGTGAATATGCTGAGAAGGAGACTGGTGACTCTACTAGATACTAGGAAGGGAGACAAGTTACCATCTCAACCACTCATACCAAGAAAGAAAATAGTCTAGTGGAGGTTGGACGACTCTTCTCACAACTTTGTTTTGGAAAGAGAGAATGGTGAAATCAAAAGGCTCAATGCCTTTTCTCTACTAAACTCGAGCAGATTTGACATTGTTGAGTTAGTAGAGAAACCATTCTCTAATCCCTCAAACTCTGAGGTAGCTGCTCACATCAGGAAATCATTCAAGCAGTCTTCATCTGGCCGAACTAACTGCAAGGGCCAAGATTGAGAAGAGTTGAAGCTGAGAGAGAATGATGAAAAGGAAGAGTCAACAGCTAAAGGCAAAGCCTTTCTTCAAATGATTGAAGGCCCTGAATTGGAATACATAGTTAGATGAGAGTATGACTACATCTCCTGTCAACTATCTCTTTTCAGATGGCCACAAAAAAGGGTACATATCATTCAAAGTGATAGACTGAATCTCCTGTCTACGAATGATTTGTACAAACTTCTCAGCACTACTTCTAAAAAGAACAAGGAAACAAATAAGTATATTCTTTCTTTGGTGCTGAAAGTTTTAAGAAGTGGAAACAAGTGAGGTTTTGTTAGTATCAGCCTAGGGGGAGTTTGTTGGATCAAGTAAGGCTGGTGCAACCAAAACAAACACTTAGAACATTTTTTGTGCAACTGATGAAAAACTTCCGAAGGCAAAAGAAGAACTTCCGAAGGTCAAGACTAATAGAGCTTCCAAAGACAAAGTCTTCCATCTTCCGAAGATCACCATTCAAAAGAGTTTAAAAATAACTTCCTAAGTATGAAGATCATCAAGCCTCGGAAGAAGTAGACTCTTCCGAAGTATAAGTGGCTTCGGAGGAACCCAGTTAACCTTCGAAAGAACCTACTATGAACCAGTGAACATAAGTATGGTTCTTTTATCAGATCCGCTGCAACCTCTGAGATACTGCATGGTGCTTTCCCACGCCCATGTAGTTGACCATACTTTATCCCACTGTTCTTTTCTTATTAATTAGTCTAATTACCAACTTTAGTTGGTGAAAAAAGGTAAACCTTGGACATGTCATGACTATCAAATCTTAGATAGTATTTTATCTAGGATACCTTACTTCTAGCAATGTAGTAATAATCTAGTTATAAGTTCCAGCTTTATTAAATTATATCCGCCTGTAGATAGTAGTATATATAGTTTCTCATTGAAACTCTGTAAACATGCTTGTAAGAGTTTTGTAACGCTTTGAGTTGAGAAGTAATATATACAAGTATCTTGAAAACTGTCTTCTTGTGTTTACTTTACTTAGTATATAATTGTCAACTCATATAGGATTCTGCACCATCAATCCGAGTGAGACTTGGTAAGTTTGAGAGACTAAAATAGTGTTGTGTGAAAAAAACCGATCCTACAATAGTTAATTTTCTGAGTTAAGACTCAGATGTATTCTCATGAAGTTGGGTTAATTCAGCCTAAATAATCACCCATGACTTTCCATATCGTTTCATAGTCTGGGTGCCTCTTATGTAAACCACCATCATTTTTAAGGACTTATCTGCCGAATGAGTCTCTTGTCTAGTACTTTCAGAAGTTGTATTGGTATCTGATTTGTTTAGTACATCAACAACTTTTAAAAGCAATTTCAGTAGTGGTGGTTGTTTTTAAACACATGGATTGGGAGAGCCTTTAAGTTCTAGCACTAGCTCTTTTTTTGATGATTTCTCATTAGTTCTCTTCATATTTAGAGACAACAAGTAAGAAGTGCTAGATTTTTTTTTATCATGGCCATTTTCCTCTTTCCAAGTAGAACCTTTTGTTTCCTCCTCCTCATCACCCTCCTACGTTCTACTTCTTTCTCTTTAAAAATATCATACCCATAACTATCAATAAGCTTGTTCAAGTTAACTTTAGCTTCTGATAGATGCTCATATTGTTCAGTCCATTATGTAAAGAAGAAGATTGGCTTTGCAACTTGAACAATTTGAGTTGCCAATTTTTGAATAATGACTTCAGCTTTTTTGTGCTCATCTTCCCCCTTTTTGGTAGCATCATCTGATATTACAGATGAAACCAAGTTAATTAAGGAAGGAACATCCAAAGGTTCTTGTGGTGTTGATTGATGAAGGCTTAGGTTGATAGATTTTTGAAGGTCAATAGTCTATTAAAAATGTTTAAATTTATGTTCAAGATCCATTGCCTTTCCTATAGATTGTTGAAGAGTTGTAAGCTGGCTTTAAAGGATGGCAAATCTTGCAGCTTGCTGCTGTCGAGTTTTGAGTTGAGTTTTCAACTTAGATACTCTATCTGCCAAAACAATTAGTAGATAGTTATCAAATTCCAGAACCTCATCTTCAGTATAACTATTGGATCAGGTTGGTTTGGACAAATAATAAAATTTTCTAAGATTAGTAACTAACAAATGCAAAATTTAAGTTACTTACCTACTATCACAATACAAATACTTTGAGAAAAGATAAATACATGATAAGTTCTTTTAAAGTATTTACTTGATTAATATGTTCTATACAAATACTACAAAAAAGCATATACAATCAAATGGCTTAGAAAGTTTGCCTTTCCTATACAAGTGTGAGACCTTTTGTACTAAACAATTAGAATAAATCGTTCTATGTTCAGATACTATAGTAGAATAGGTAACATGTGTATCGAAGTTGCCATCTGTTGTACTATGTTGTTAGCAAAATATGGAACACAACAACCATTGGCACAAACACACTTGTTCTCAATAGCAGTCGAACAACATATTATGGAGTCCACTGCTGATTAGCAATTGATATTTATATGTTGATAAGCAGTCTTTCAGCACATGTAGTTTAGTAGTTGCTTGGAAAATGCTAATTAGTAGTTATTCAGCATATGCAATTCGTCAGTTGATTCAACACTTGATCTGCTTTAGCAGTTGAAGGACAATGCTGAAATCTAGTGATTTGAAAGTTTCATCCTTCATGATTCAACAATAACCCTGGAGTCTTGCATTTTTTTCTTGTAAGACTGCCGGTCTTTGTGTAAGATAAAGATTATAGGCCGTTAATTCATTTATCTGTTTCATAATTCCCTCATCCAAAGGTATGATATCCCTAGAGCAAAGACTTAATCGTAATCAATCTCTTCCTTCTATGTGTACCTTTGTACCACAAGTATGGATTTGTTCTTGATAACAATGCCTTTTTCACCTTTCTTGTTTCTAGAAACCCATCGCTATTACAGTTTTCCCCCTTAAAAGTTCACATAGTTTCCAAATCTTTTGCCAATCAAATTGAAGAACCTATTCTTGCATTGCTTCTACCCGTATATTAAGGCCTTAACAACGTTTTTGGGTTACAAATGAGAAATGAAGCATGAAAACAAACATATGTTTGCTTCTTTCATCGTGGATCTTATCTTGATACCAACATCTACATTGCCAATAACATTCTTAACTATATGCTATTTATGAATTTTTTGTCTTGTGATAACTTTGAGTTATTGAGATAGATCCAAATTTGTGAAGTTCGTTTCGGGAAGTTTGGTAGATGGATTTACTGGTTAATCTGCCGAATTGACTTTATATTCAGTATTTGTCATAGTTAGACCATTTCTAGTACTAGAATGATAATGAGACTCTTCATATAATAAGTTATAATGAGCAAGTGATGGATGACCCATATTATTTATGTTACTAGCATCTAGCTCTGGTAAATGTACTTGGACTATGTTAGCAGATGACCTATTATGACTAGGTATTTGTGGTAGTCTATCCTATGATTTTCAGTTTAGTACTTGGAGCTTGTATATTTGCTGATCTATTAAGAGAGTCTCTTGAAAACATCATCAGTCAAATGATTTAATGCATTTCTGAATACATTTAGATCAAAAATCCAACTTGGAGTGTTTATAATACTATTCGAGGAATGTTTATAATATGACATTTTCAGATTTCTTAATAGTATGGTCAACTTTTTTGTATGCCCTGTAACCCATAGTATGTGATGACTATCGTATAAAAAATCTATCTACTGATTTCTCAACAAACATGGATAGGTGATCTTTGGTATTAAGTTGGGTAATGGACACCCAAAAGATCTTCTCTTATGCCTCAATTAAAAAAAGGTTTTTTTTCATATGTCTTGACTATCAACATTATGTTATGAATATAGCACGTGGTGCTAACTTTTTCAGCATAAAATGTTACAGAAAGTTTAGAGTCAGACAACATGATACTTGCAGCTTAAATAAGTGTCATATTCCTACTCTTAGCAACTCAATTTTACTGAGAAGTTTTAGGAGCATTGTAGATGCATATATACCTAGTTTCTGATCTTAATGTAATATGTCTTTATTGTCTTACACATATGTAATAGATTGGGTACTTAATGAAATACAAATGTTTGGTTGTGCTTATAATGTTTATTATTTCATTAATTAGTAATTTAACGCTTATTGAATTGACTATATAGGTCTGTGGTTGTTTGAACTAATATTAATAATGTAATGATTAATAAATATATTCAAACTTAGTAATATGAATTTCTCATGCGAATGGCCCATGCTAATGGACCATACGCATGAACAACTTCATGCGAATGACTCAGTCGCACGACTGAACCAGGAGACTGGATCAGTCGCATGAGTGTAACATGAGATTGACTCAATCGCACGACTGAACCCTCAGTCATACGAATGAATCAACCGCATGACTCAATCGCACAACTGAACCATGCTAATGTTTTAGTCGCCCGAATGAGCAACCCTAACCTATAAATACCAAGTAATTCGTGGAAAAACGTAAGAATGAAGAACACTTCGACTACATCCGTAACCTAGCCGTCCAGAGACCTCTAAGAACCTGTTCCAAGTTCATAGATCGCACTAGATCGATTCAGATTTAATAGAGCATGAAATCAATTGATATGCTCTGATACCAATTAATAGAGCCTGAAATCAATTGATATGCTATGATACCAATTGATAGAGCAATTGATAGGATCAATTGAGACAATCTGTAATGATTTAAGTGAACAATTCAAGTGAAACACAAACAATTGTAATCGATTCAAGCAATATCAACAAATTCACAGTTCATTGATATAGCTAAGACAATTACAAGAGTAAGAAAGCAGTTAGCAATTCAAACACTCAATCTCAACAACTTACATGAATTCTCTGTAAATTGTATCTGAAATTGCA
>BJCM01118576.1:0-13067 GCA_018326385.1 Flaveria bidentis | reverse complement strand
AATCCATATCTTTAAATCACACCACCAATTCATCACGGTTACATAAGTGGAATCTAATTAGGATGATAAATTTTATTCCCTGGTTTTAAATCTAAACGCTTCAAATCTTAGTTTACTTTCTTTCTATTATTGTTTATTTTTAAATCCTAAAAATCTTTCCAATGCAAATTATCATTTTTTAACAAAAACCAAATCTGATAGTCAAACATCAAGTTTGTTGAGTAGGCTAGGTGTGTCCACGGATTGATACTCGGTTCTTACCAACACTATATTACCACACGACAGGTACACTGCCTTTTGTGTGTGTGGTTTAGTATTAGTAATAACCAATTAAAACTGAATCTGTGCAATAAATCTTTATCAAAATATATATACTATCCGCACACCCATCATCACACTTATCTTAAGTGCATATCCAACAGGAAGTCTAGGCTCGACAGATTCTCAAGGCACATATCATCAGGAATCATTGGCATCTTTGAAGGAAGAATATACAACTACTCAAAGTACATCTTCAACTGTCTGAGTGACCACATCAAAGTTCAAAAGGATGACAAAATGTTCATGTTTCCAAGATTCCTACAACTGATAATCAATGGTGAATTGCCTGGATTAGAAAGAGATAGAGATGTGTTGGTGCAAGCTCATTTGAGTAGGTCTGTCTTGAACAAGATCAGTGGAAGGTATGAAGGAGGAGACAAACCCATGTTTGCTCATGTGGTTGATGCTACTACAAACATCCCTTAAGAGCTTGTGTGGGAAGATCAACAGGAGGACTCTCCAACCAACTCTGTTCAAGCCACACACTCACCAAATCTATCACCCATTCAGCAACAACATCAATCTTCACAACCCCCTTCTCCTACAAGTCAAAATACTCAATCCATCTCACCCACTCACTCTGTTCACACCCAACAATATCCCTCATCTACTCAAGAAACAAAGCCCATCTCTCCATTCACTCAGCAATTAATAGAGAGTGTGCATACTGAACCCAGTTCTATCACTCAGTCTGTAAACTCAATCCACTCTAGTGAGACTGAGTTGATTTCTCAAGCAAGTACCATTTCTTTCTCACTCTCTAACAATGAAGACCCAGTTTCTTCCAATCAAACAGAGTCGTAAGTGCACAGCATGAATCTTAAAGCACAACCTCATCATGATAAGCATGATCAATCAAAAGATGAATGCTCAAGCTCGGCAAGTGTGGCTGCCCATACTGAAAAACATAAAGATGAGATTGTTGGCAAACAAGAAGAAAAGAGAGAAGAATAAAAATATGAGGAAGTTATTGCTTACAATGAACATGATCTGAGTGATAATGACATCCCATTGAGCAAAAGCTATATGGTGGCTGAATACAACAAGCTTGTAGGGAAGTCTAACTTCAGAAAGCAAAGGATTAAAGAGCTAAAAGAGATAATAACAGAAAAGGATAATCTTCTGATGCAGTTGGAAACAAGGATCAAATGCTTAAAGAGAAGATACTAAGTGCAACAATGAGGTGATTGATGCCCTACTTCAAAAAGATTCTGAGCTCAAAGAATCAGTAGAGAAAGAGAAGAGTGAAAATGAGAATCTAAGGCTGAAGGTTGATCAAATGAATGACTCTCTCTATGATCAATCAACTTTGTTGAGAAGAAAAAAAGAAGAGATTGATCAGCTAAAGATGAAAATATGTGCACTTGAATCAAATCAACGAAACAAACCTACTAAATCTTCCAAGCCTCTGATTCTATACTCAAGGAAGAGGAAGTACTTAAGTTCCACAAAGAAACAAGTTATCAATATTTAAGATTCTCCTAAAAGGTCAAGGCATACATCATCAGAGCACACTACTTCTATGAATGTCTCAACATCAAAGCAAGCAACTCTTGATGAAGTTGAAAGTGATGCTGAATGGCAAGAATTGACTGAAGAAGAAACCAACAAAGATAAAGAAGAATGAACTACTGATGGTCTTTTAACAACAAAAGACATTATGAAAGAGAGGCCAGAGTCATGTGTGTTTATGACCCTGATCAATCATAGGTTCCCATTTGACATGGTTGAAAGGATGAACTTGACTGAGATGAAAGATATGCTGAAAAAGTTTGAGTTTGCCAGATTCATAATTCCAAATTAGGACTATGAATCATTCACCACTTTTCAAGCCATTCATAAAATCAAGAAAGATCTAGGTCATTGTGATACAATAAAGCTTAACAAATACAATATGTTATGTTGGCTACAGGGTCACAACTATAAGGCTCATGAGGTTAAAGGAAAAAGTGTTGATGAGCTGAGAAGAATGATGGAACATGTAATGTCTGTTGAACTTGATACTGGAGTCAGATTCAGAACTGAAGCTCCAAAACCTGGTCATTACAACAAATCTCCAGCTGAACCAATAACATTTGAAAGCACAACTCAACACAAAGAAAAGGACAAACTTATCAAAGAACCAAGAGCAGTCATTCCTGGCAAAGTGTGGCCATTGGGGACAACATTGAGAGAAATCACAGAGAAGAAGTCTACATTGATAAAAAAAATTGACCATATCACTAGTCCAACCTCTATGGAAGACAACAGAATCATGGCATGGAAGTATGATCAAGAATGGGACTGTGCTATCATCAAAAGAACATCTGGAAGGGTTCAATACTTCCAAGATATAGCATCAGTACTGTGTCTACCTGAATGTGATCTCAAAGATTTTCAAAGCTTGATTATCTCTAACTATCATGTTCACCCAAGAGGAAGAGACTTTTCTATGTTAGTGGGAAAGCTAAAAACAAAATTCAAAGATAATGTGCTTAAGGAAGCCAAGAGAGAGGATGATGAGCATAGAAGACGGTTACAAAGAATGAAAAGACCAAAATCTAGCTCCTCTACAATGGTGGATGATGAGTTCTTGAAAGGGGTTGGATGTCAAAGTAGTAAGTTAGCTAATATTAAAAGTATAGATAGGAATCAATATACTTATCCCATAACAGAATAGGGATATGTTAAGAAGACCAAAGAATTAGTGTTGCTGAGGAATGCAGAAGGAAAGAAGCTAAAAGAATCAGAACTTTTGACCCAATAGAGATCAAATTGTTCCACCCTAGCTATACATCATACCTTCACGACAAATTCTTCCTAAAGCTAACTGATGAAAGGGCTCAGAATGACTTGTGTCTATATGTGAACATGATTCAAGTTGTGGATAAGCTGAATGCCAAAGCATACAAGAGAAGAAGGTATAATGCTGGGATGCTAAAGGGAGCCAACATTAAAGATATATCATAACTAAGAATCTCAGAAGAAGATGAGCTGGAAATTGTTAACAATCAATATGTTGTGGAAACCCTCACCACAGAAGAAGATGTATTGGGGCTGACTTTTGAGACACTCCAAATGATATGCAGAATGGAGATCAAGTACAAATATGATGATCAAAAGGATGCAGTATCATATTTCAACAAGAAAATGGTTTCAAGATTAAAGGAGCTTTCAGTTTTGAAGAAATGATTACAAATATCTAAGCCTAAGGGAGAGGATTGTTAGGTCTAGGATGAGTATATCTAGTCTATTTTGTATAGGCTTAGTACTTGAATCAATATCTATAATGAATGTTTGTATTTCATTATTATGTAAGCATTAAATGTATAGGTTAACCCATATATATATATATATATATATATATATATATATATATATATGTGTGTGTGTGTGTGTGTGTGTGTGTGTGTGTGTGTTGATTTATGTATGGTTGCAGGTAAAACATTAGAATTGGTAAATTTCTAAAAGATTGACCAAGTGTGAGAAACATCTACGGATAAACATTTTGTTCTTCCGTAGATATATTTCTCACAAGTAAAATTACATCCGAAGATCTTCTGCGGATGAACAACCAGAGATGAGGAACAAGTGCTTCAGAAGAACAAGTCCTACGGAAGAACAAGACCCCTGCGAAAGAACAAGTTTCCTGCTGAAGAACAATTGCTTCGGAAGAATCAATTTGCTTCGCAAGAAAAGGTTTCCTGCGGAAGAACAATCAACTACGGAAGACAATACTCATGCGGAGTCCAAACACTTGTATTCAAACAATACAAGTGTTACAAGTCAACAATGAAGTTATATGAATCCCAAGAAATCTGATGATTCCTTAACAGAAACAATTCAAATCCCAAGAGATCTGGTGTTTCCTTAACAGAAACATCATTGTCTATATATATGGATCCTAGGTTTCGAATCAACAGGTCGGCGACATGGTACCACGACAGAACATCATCACATCAAATCACACAACCAAACCCTAGCAGCCATCATATCATACAACACAAAATTCAATATCTTTTTTTCATTAGTTATTTGTAATCATTAACGTGTTTTAATTAAATACATTTGATTTAAACAGATCATTAGTTGTGTTTCATCAATCGTGTTCTTGAATGTTTATTGATATTGAAAATTTTAATACGAACAATTAAACCAAGCCAACGTTGATTCCGCAAACATTGACTTGACATCAACCAGCGCTCATAATTCCTGATTGCGATCCTTGGATTCTCAACTGATGAGTATGTTTTACTCACTAATGGGGGAGAACTTGAGTTCTATAACGAAGCCATGAAAGACGAACACAAAAGAAAATGCATTAAAGACATGCAAGATGAGATGAATTACTTGCACGAGAATAATACATTTGGCTTGTTGAAGTTTCTGAAGGGAAAAAAAGCTTGGAAAAATAATTGGTTCTATAAGGAGAAGACTGTAGAACATACCTTAAAGCCTAGGTATAAAGCTAGACCGGTGGTCAAAGGGTTCAGTCAAAAAAAAGGTACTGATTTTGATGAGATTTTCTCTCTATTCATGAAGATTCACTCTATTAGGCTTATAATTGGTTTTTCAGCAAGCCTTGATCATGAGGTTGAGAAAATGGATGTCAAAACAACATTCCTTCATAATGACTTGGTTCCAAAAATCTATATGGAGCAACTTGAAGGTTTTTAGGCAAAGTGCAAACAAGACTATGTCTGTAGGATTATGAAATATTTTTATGGGTTGAAGCAAACGCCAACAAAGAGGTACAAGAAGTTTAAATTAGTTATGGGGGAGCAAGTCTACCGAAAGACTTCTTCTGATCATTGTGTTTTCTTTCAGAAATTTGGTGATGATGATTTTATTATATTATTACTTTATGTTGGTGACATGTTGATTGTTGGTAAGAATGTAAGGAGAATTATGAAGCTGAAGAGAAAAAATGAGCAAGTCATTTTCTATAAAAGACTCAAGGCCAGCTAAATAGATTCTAGGCATTTGGATTCCTACAAATAGAGCTTCAAAGAATCTACTCATGTCACAAGAGCAATACATTGAGGATGTGCTTTGTAGATTCAACATGATAAAAGTTAAAGTTATGAATTCGCCACTTACTCCTAACTTTAAGCTAAGTGATAAAGTTTGCTCATCTTTTGAGAAGGAGATTAAAGCAGTGAATGGAGTTCTTAATGCCTCAACAGTTGGAAGTTTGATGTATATCATGGTGTGACTAGACCTGATATTGCCCATGGTATGGGTGTTGTTAGTCGCTTTCTATTTAATCTGGTTAAAATGCATTGGCAAGCTGTTACGTTCCTTAGATATCTATGATATACTTCCAAAATTATTATAAAATTTAGAAATGTGAAGTCGAGGCTTGTTGGCTATACTAAGTCTGATTTGGCTGGAAAGAAAGACAACAAGAAGTCCACTTCTAGTTATTTGATGACTTAAGTAGGGGGAGTTGTATGGCAGTCAAGATTGAAAAAGTATGTTGATTTGTTTACTATTGAGATGGAGTATATGGTAGCAATAGAAGCATGCAAAGAACTATTATGGTTAAAAAGATTTATGCAAGCGCTTGGTTTCATAAGGAACAAAAAAATTGATGTGAAGTATCATTAGATTAGAGATGCTCTTGAAGACAACTTTTTTGAACTTAATATTCATACTAATGATAATAATTCCTATATGTAAGATCAAGCCTTAGCAAGGGAAAGTTGAAGCTTTGTTGCTCCATCACCTGGATGGCGAAGTCTTCCTCATAAGCCAAAAAGGAGAGATTTGAAGGGTTATTTTTAGCTCATGAGGAGAGCCCAATTTTTGTGCACAACATCTTTGACTTAAGTAGAATAAAAGGAACAGAAGTCGAGTGCATCAACATCATTGTGTTTTTCAGCTGATAGACAAAAAAGACGGTAGAGAGTAGACAAAAAGAGGGGGATTCCTAACATTTTTTGACCTAGTGGCAAAGATTTGGTTGTTTCCCAAATATTAAATCATTAGATAGTTGTGACATTTGGATAGCATAGTCACAACACCTGGCCGACCTAATCCAGCAATGAAATTGTTCTAATCATGTCTGGAAGTTGGGTTTTGTAAACCCTGTTCGTGACTGTAGAACTTGGTTGTTTGGTACCATATGCTTGATGTTAGTTGGTTCCAAGTATTTGACGTTTTGTTGTATACCCCTAGTGTATCTAGAGAAGAAGTTTGTACTACTGATAGCGGCTCTATTAGTTATGTGGTTCTTACTCTCAGTTCTGAGAAGTTTTTATGCTAAAATTTGATGCCTTCTTGTTGTTATGTATGTATATCCTATTTGTTAGCATACTCACAAGTTCATCTCTGGTTTAGGGAAGTTTTGAACAAACAAGGTTTTCGTTCCATTGTGTTTAATCTACCATGTGTGCTTGGTTGTGACTTTTAACCCGCATCACATGAAAATCAAGGCGAAGTTAATTATCGTAAAAAGGCTCATGAAATCTAGAAATACCGGCTTTTATACTATAAAGATTACAAACTTCGAAACAAATGGGTATTTTTACAGATGACCAATAAGAAAACGTAACAATAAAACTTGTCATTTGGTGGTTTATTTGAAAAGTTAAAACAAAAGCTATGTTTACTTCAATAAAAATGAGTAATACTCAAGTACTTATTATCATTTGAACTTAATTAGCAAACTTGAAACTTTATATTGTTATATATAAGTATACTATGTTAGTCCCCGTGTAATACGCGGATTAAATAAATAAAATATTAAATAATTATTGATAAAAATTTATGCATTATAAAATAATGCTTAAATATAAAATATAATTATAATTATGTATAAATAGCTAAGTAAATAAACAATAATGTATTTTTTAAACTGTTTTTTTATAAAAAAATAAAATTTTAAATATATTGTTTTAAGAAAAATGATTTTTTATAAAAAGTTCATTGTATTCTATATTTTATAAAAATTTTGGTTTTAAAAAGTGTGTTTTTAATTAAAAAATAGGTTTTTAATTTGTTAAATTATGCATTTTTTAAATTTGAAAATAGTATGAGTAATATTATTAGTATTCGATATTATTAATAATAATATAGAGAAATGAGAAAGTAAGTATATTGAGTTTTACAATTGTTTCGCGCTTATTTTAGTTTTTTAGATAGATTGATATGCTAAAAACCCATTAAATAAATGGATTAAATTTTAATGTAAATAGTTTCATTTTTTGACATCTGTTTTATGATTTTTTATAAAATAAATTTTTTATTAAAATCTTGTTTTTTAAAAACTCTAATTTGTAATTATTCTGATTGTTTTAATAAGATTATTTTAAAATATTTCATATGTTTATATTTTTTTCAAAAACAAAACAATTTAAAATATTTTGTTTAAAAATGATTAGTGTTCTATAAAATTTCATACTATATGAAACCTTAGATTTTTTAATTTAAATTTTAATTAAAAGATAGTTTGATTTATAAAGAAATTAGATAAGAGAGAGAGAAATATAGCAATTAATAAAATTTATTTTTAATAAGAGAGAAATTTGTATGAATATTTAAATTACTATAATACACTTTTGAAGGAAAAATTGATGTATGCATATTTAAGAAAATAACAAATGATAAAAATAACTTAAGAGAATAACAAATGGTAAAATAAATTTTGTTTTATTAGATGTATTATAGATTGATCATCAAATATTTACTTACGTACAGTAATTGTCTATGGCTATATTGTAGTTTTTTAATAGAAAAAGAATTACAAAATAAACTTATTTTATATACATAATAATTATAACAATTTATTTTTCTTAAATCATTTAAAAGCAAAAAAAATCAATTTCATGTTTGACATACTTGCGATTTATGTGTTCCGCATGCTACATATAATACTAATATATATTAAGTTGAGTATATTATGTTACAGCTCGTATTTCGTAGGACATTAATCTTTTTAAACAAAAATAATTGTTCTACAACTAACGCTATATATTGTTCTATATAATATGTTATAAATAATTTTTACTGAAATATATGTTGCCTTTATAAAATTTAATAGAATATTAGAATTGATCTTTATCACATGATCTGCTTTAAAAAGACATGATGTGTGTTTCTTTGGTGCTAAGAAAGCATTTGATGGTGTTTATGTTTGACAGGTGGGTTTCATGTTGTTTTGTATTGTTCAACCTGTAAACCACATGCTTCATTGCTTATTCTTTCTTATTATTTCAATGTAAACCAATCGTCCAAATTACTAAAAACATCATTATTTATATATTCACATTTGCTTATAAATAGTTTATTAGAGCTTTATAGCCTCATGTGATACACATATAGCCAAAAAAACATAAATAGTAAACTAAAATTACACATAGTATGAACTTATCTTCTAAAAAAAGACACAATGGTGTGTCAAGTTATGTAAAATAAAATGATTTACTGCATTATAAGCTAATGTTTTTTCTTAGTTAGTTAGTTATAACCATTTAACATAAAATGGTTACAAGTATAACCCAAAATCAACCTTTAAAATAAATTTGTTGTGGTTGTCAAACTTTAATCTATACCTCTTTCGAGAAACAAAATCAAAGATATGTATGAAAATTTTATATTAGACGTCATTATTTTAACACTTGTGAAATGGTATCTTCTCAAAAGTTTATTCAATAGGCGAAATTAACAAAACAAATCCAAAAGGAGAATGGTCCAATTGTCTAATAATGTTAGGAAATGGGTGAATTTAACGAGTGGAAAATGTAATTTATCTTCATATTTTACTCAAATAGTTATATGTGATTGTCATTAATATATTTATTATTTGCTACTTTTCCGTAAGACTATATGAGAGCCTCGCAACAATTAAAACTAGGTTTATGAGAGCCTCGCAACAATTAAAACTAGGTTTAAAATGGAGTTATGATAAATAAAACATCAATATTCAATTTTTGTGTATTTGAAACCATAAAAGCTGTGAAATTTGGGATAAAACTTAAGTGAACTTGTCCCACATAGTAGAAGTGGAACTTTGAATCGGTGTTTAAGTGAGAGCCTTCAATAAAGTTTGTGCTTTAACATGCATTAAGACAAGCAAGCATGTGCGCTTGACATGGATGATAGGCACTATGTGTCAAATGGGCGAATATTCACGAGTTATTTAACAGTCATACATCTGGTTATTGCGAATTTGACAGTCGTACATCTGGTTTTTGCGAATGACGCCATCCAATTTGTTAACACCATTGCATTAGGGTTCCTACTAAGGTGGTCATAGTTGCAAGGGATGACATAAGCCTTGTAGTTGATGTTACTATGCTAATTTGTTCCTATTGAGCACGTTGGTTTTAAGGGTAATTTTATAAAATAGTAATTAAGTTTTAAAATTGTTTTAATTACGTCACTCATAAAGTTTTTTATTCCAATCAAATCACTCGTAAAATTTTTGTCCCAGTCAGATCACTAAAGTTTCAGAATTGTTTTAGTTATGTCATTTATAAGTTGAAAAAAATTAAAAAAAATTGAAGTTTTTTGTTAAATTAACATATTTATAGAAAAACTGAATTATTTTAAAAAATTTGTGAATTATATAAAACAAAGAAAAAATACGAGTGACTAAATTATAACACACTTAAAACTTTAATGATCTGATTTGAACAAATAAAAGTATTAACGACCCAATTTGAATATTTTTAAACTTTAGTGACCTGATTAAAACAAATAAAAATATGAGTGACCTAATTGGACCGTTATTAAAACTTGCTTACTATTCTTTGAAATTTTCCCTTAGTTTTATTTGGTTCTTGTTGTAATTGAACACTTCATGTTTCTCAATTACGACTGAGTATTTTCAGTTATTGATTGTGATTAAGCCTGTTCTATTAATCTATTGTGATTGATGGAGTTAAAACTAGCCATTTAAGACATAACAACCCGATGATGAACAAATGGATTAGCCCATGATGAACAAGTGGGTTAACCATCCTCAATGAAATATAATAACTTGCGTTGAAGACATTTAATGCAATTTGTTTTGAATCAACTATTTCCATTTGTTTAACTATAAACTCGAGGGTGTGACCACGCTATGTAACAGAGGTTATAGAAATTAATATATTTAATTTTAATTATTTATACGTTATTACTAATCACCCGTAAAAAAATAATACGTGCAAGAAACATATAAAATGTAATATAAAAAAATATTATAAAAAATAAATACCTCAAAACATATAAGAAAAAATAGCAAATGCATAGATAATGATTTTACCATAACTAATGAGCTCTATTATAAATTGATTAAAAGAAAATTTTACATAACTCGAAGGCGTCAGTATAAAACTTAAAAAATTTCAGGTGATTAAATATAAATTTGACATAAACTAAAAGTTTAAATATAAAATTTTAAAAAAGACAAAGTGAGTAGGTATCTATTTGAAAAAAAAAAGAGAGAGAAAAAGTTGTAGTTAGCTTCAAAATATCCTTAAAGGTTTAAGTATAAAATTATATAAAAAATAGGTTTTTTTATTAGTTTGGAGAAAAAGAAAATTATTATCGTAAAATTGAGAAAACATGCACCTTTACTACTTATATTTTTTTTTCTTTTTTGCGGCGGATGTTATCAAGCCTACTTTCCAACCTATCCTAAACGTTGATAAATTTTTGTATTATAATAATTATTAATTATTATTATTATTATTATTATTATTATTATTATTATTATTATTATTATTATTATTATTATTATTATTATTATTATCATTCGACAATAAATAACTAAATGGAGACGTATTATTAAAATTTATTTAGGTTGATAAATATTTTATAAAATAAATGGACGTATCATTTAAATTAAGTTTAGGGTGAAAAGTGTCATTTATAAAACTTAAATTATAAGTTTTTCACATAAAATGTTAAGCTTTAAAATCACAGGGACCAAATGTGTAACTTCAATTAATAACCCAAACCACCCAAATCCCCATCCCCGTTGACCTCCGGCCTTAACTCCAGCCACCTCATCCACCGGAGCTCCGGCGACCACCAAAACATCAATTTTCGAACGTTTTACACTTGTAAAAATACCAATCAAACCATGGGATCATTGCGGATTCGAACCCATGTCCAATCGAACCATTACACTCGGGTTTAATGGGGTTTCGAATTGAAATCAATGTTTCGATCGGTTCATAACCGATCAATGTATACCTTAAGTCGAATAATCAATTTAAACGTACAGAAACGTTCAGTTAATCATTGCCAAGCTTAATGCTTACTTTAATTCGAGTTAATCATCAATTAAACACCTAATCATAACCGAGATGTTCGAAACAAAATCAAAACTCAACCGGGGCCTTAACGTACAAATCAGAACTATGTAACAGAGGGCTAATGTTCTCTCCGATCCCTTTAAACTCACCACACACTCAATTGCTTGAAATTACCACGAAAAGATCGAGATTTGGACTCCTATTCATCGTGCAAAGGACCGAAACAAAACCGAGTATAAACACATCAATTCGGTTGAATTCAAGTAAGTATAAAGCATCATTATAATCAATTATACTTAGGGAACAAAAGCCCTAAAGTTAGTTTGATTATACCATTCGAAATCAAGTTTAATTGGAATCGAATTGAAACTAGGGTTCTTGGAGAATTGGGGATTTATTTAAGGGTTGTATTTAAGAATTAAAAATAGATAAACATCGCGGCTGAGGCCTTTGATTTACTAGTTCCATGCTCACATATCCTCTTAGAGGTCCCGGGTTCGAACCCGACGACCTCCAATATTTTTTAAGGGTGTTTTTGCAACTTTTAATAATATATAAAAATTTCTAAAAATTATAAAAAATCACTTTATAAACTTTGTGTACTCTAAAACCATTTAATTATTTCCTGTAAGTTATTTATAAAAATACCCTTACATTTTATTTAATACTTTTAAACTAATGATATAGGTAGTATATATTTTTATAAAATTTAGATTGTAAACACTAGTTTAATTGATACAAATTATTAGTTCAAACATTTCTTTTAAATTATTGATTAAATCATGTTTATTTTATTTAGTTACAAAACCTTATTTAAACTTTATGAATAATACAATTTTTTTTATAAATATTATTCTCATTCCATATTTTTTATATAAAATATAAATATATTATTAAACTTTATTCTTAAAGTTAATTTTGATCTTATAATAAATCATTTAAAAGATCAAAACTCTACAAAATGATTCTAAATAATTTTAAAGTCATTTAGTAAGTATTCAATTAATCACCCTTATCAAGTTTTAAATAATTAATTATTAAATTAATTATTTTTTTCACGTATTATACTTAATTTCTATTAAATCAATAACTTAAATTTTTGAATCATTTTTAATTATTCTTGGTCTTAATTTATTTATATCATCTTTATTAAACCGAAACATAAACGATTCGTTATTTTACTTAATTATTTAAACTCCCAAATTCCAATTGAAACCCTAGTTCACGTCTCATTGTTAATAGTATTATCAAACTTAATCTTGGAATCTATACGTTTAGGTAACTTGTAAAAAAAATATTAGAGTCTCGTTTAAATTCTTATCATCACCTTATATATATCATGTGAGTTCTTCATGCCCCTTTTTACTTTATTTCACACTTTTTGGGGTGAAACATGTTAACCTTATAAACTTACACTTGTAAACATCTTGATACTTGTAAATGCACATGCAATTCATCTTTATCTTTTTGTCATGGTTATTTGTGTTATTATAAGTCTTATATGAGATACATATTTTG
>BJCM01118564.1:0-11172 GCA_018326385.1 Flaveria bidentis | reverse complement strand
AAAAGGCAGATTGCCTTTTGACTTGTGACTATGACATGCCATAGCTCACATCCTTATCTATTACAAAAAGGATAAAGTACATAAATTAGAAAGTTACAGACTCAAGACCTTAATGTACAGTTACCAAAAGCATGGACCTTTTCACCAACTCATGTAAGTTGGTGACTTGCAGAGATACAGCGGAAAGGTGTCCAGCTTTATGGAAAAGTACATCAGATAAAGCATATCTTAAAAGTCTTCGGAAGAAATCTGTCTTCATAAGTTGAAGCTTCGAAAGACTTCGTCTCTGAGGCTTCGGAAGACTTCATCTTTGGCTTTGGAAGTTATTGGTCTTGGCTTCGGAACATTTCACACTTAGAGTATTTCTGTTGCATGTGTGAAACTTCCGAAGCATTCTTCTTCAGTACTTGTGCAGCACGCATACAGGATAAGCTTTGGATGTTTGGGTTGCATCAGCCTCTTCATTAGTCTCTACAGTAACTTTTTATTTTTCATTGTTATAGTAATATTTATACAAAATATTAATTATATTAATATTATATTATAGTAATATGTAATATTATAGTAATATGTAACTTAGTCATACAAAATATTTATACCTCCATGAATTATATAGTTTTTATATTTTCAACCCATATATTACACGAGTTTACCAAAGTTAGTCATTTATGATTTTCTCCATCCATGAAATTGGTTGCTTGATTGTGTTTTTTCATTAAATAATCGATTTATATTCAAATCTTAACAAAAGTTACGGAATTTTTTAATCGACTCATCTCCAGTTTGAAGAAATTCATAGGTATCTTTTTTTCTAAATGAAATCATACTCGATTCTCAACCATCACAGATTTACGACCCTCGCGATTTGTCTTTATAAAGTCTGATGAGATTGCATTCGAGAGACTTCATTTACGTTCTCATTTTAGCTTTGGTTTTATCAAGGTTTCTTCAACAAAAGGTATTTATTTTTTCTTATATTTGAACTTTCATTCTCTGCGATTATATTATTGTCTACAATTGTGTTTTTGAATTAATATTATTTCACTTTAAATTTTTTTAAAGGTGATCTACTTCAACAGTCAATCTGTAAAAAAGGTATTACATGATTTTAATTTTTTTATATTTTATTTCCTTTTTATGTATACTGTCATATTATTATTATTATTATTATATTTGATAAGAGTGCGTTTGATATGTACAATTTGGTTTTATGTATCTAGAAGTAATATTGAAAATCACTTTTTTATTCCACGATTGGCTTTGACACCTTAAATAAAATAATTTCTTATAAATTTCAAATAAGATAGTTGTTGTTATCAGTGCGTTATGCAATAACGATAAAACAAGAGCCACTGATAATCACAATCCAAAGTTAGTTTTTTTTAAACATGGATAATGATCAGCTCTATGTTACATTATCTCGAGTTAAAAATAGATAGAGGTTAAAACTATTAATATTAGATAATAATAGAAAATAACCAACAAAACACCAAATTTTGTATACAAATAAATTTTTGGATGTTTATGAATTTAAAATATTATTTTTCATATTCAATTTAATTTTTTTATTAGTTAAAGCTCTTATTTATAAATTTCTTTCATTCCATATTATACACTATTTAGATGTATAAATATTAATAGAGAACACTACTAATGTTAAATATAGCTTATGTTAAAAATTATATATAAAAGTCTCTATACAAAATAATATCAACAATATTATAACTTAAGCACATTTTTAAGCAACAATAATATTTTTTGATTGAAAACATGTGTTACACGGGACTTTAGCCTAGTACTCTAATAAAATAGTATATTGAGATAATACGTGTTAATACCATAATCATTCTCACCAAAATTTTCTCGCATCTCTCTCCTATTAAATAATTACCTTAATTACAAATAATATTATTTAACACTTTTTTATATTTAATAAATTAAGAATGTAAGGCCCCGTTCCCGGGACAGTTGGTCGATCGTCACACATAAAACATAAAAATAGATTTAATTTTCATAAAACCTCGCAGCAGAATTATCAAAATAGACATCTCATTTCATTATAAAAACTTTTGCAAAACAATACATTGTTATCAAGTTACAAAATACATGTTGCATTACATCACAAAAGCATTATAAATATGGATTCCATCCAAAAGAGCTAAGTAGCCGCCTCGTGCCATCCTCAGCAACCATTACCTGTCAACTGGAAACACAAAAAAGTCAGCTTTGCTGAATGAGTTCTAGTTTTATAATAATACATACTTTTCTTTCATTAAAACCGTTCTTACTTTCATGTGATCATACATCATATGTACACGTAGATAATATCATTATTATCTTCATTAATCGTTCATTAACTTTTGTTCATACTTCTTTCTTTCATTCGTACGTTCATTACTTTCGATGACATGTACATTACCCCGAACATTGTGCACGAAGCGGGTAACTGGGCCTGAGGTCTTTCATAGACCTCGAACATTGCGCACGGAGTTGACTCCAGTACCTAGGGCAAGTACATTCATCACTTATCTTTTCTCTTTCATTTCGGATCAATGTCATATGCTATACCCCGAACATTATGCACAAAGCTGGTTACTGGGCTTGAGATCTTTCATAGACCTCGAACATTATGCACGAAGCTGACTCCAGCACCTAGGCAAGCGGCAAGGATCCCATACATATGGTCAATCACAAAGATTGGACCCAGTGTGCATCCTACCGGGGTAGCAAACCTGCACACCGTTGAGCTAACACCCTTCATGGGTGTGACCTCCATACATTTGCTTGCAAGCCTTTCTTACGTTCATTCAGTCATTAATGGATGCATTCTTTCATCATGTTCCTTTTTTCATTATCTTCCACTTTACGTTACATAATACTTTTATTTCATTCGTTAACATTCCACGTAAAGCCAAGGGAAAATAATCATACATAACAATAAGGAACATCAACATGCGCAACTAACATCATCATACGGGGCATCATCATACATACATAACATACATCATGCAAAATCATACAACATCATCATACATCATCATCATGCCCAACATAACGTCTATGACCTCAAAAGTCAACTTATATAAACTCCCGGGAACCTTCCACGTCAAAACTTACATCTGCACTTTCCCCCGAAAGTCAGTGAATAAACTACATTTTCCTCGGGTACACCAGCCCTACTTGGGCGTATGGGAACCCTTTAGTCGCATGGCCTCCCAGGCGACTGAACATCATGCGAATGGATAATATGCAAATGAAAACCTATGCGAATGGACCTAATGTGGATGAACACTTGTGCGAATGGACCTAATGCGGATGAACACTTGTGCGAATGGACCTAATGCAGATGGAACTAGGCGTATGGACCTCAGTCGCATGACTCCCCATGCGAATGACCCTCAGTCGCATGACTGGCATGTGTATGTGCTCCAGTCGCACGGCTCACATGTGAATGAACCTCAATCGCACGATTGGCATGCGTATGGACCTCAGTCACATTCCTTTCGGTCGCATGACCTCTAGTCGCATGCTATTTGGTCGCATAGCCCTAACAGATGCAGAATGCAGTTCATCCCGAATACCATCTGCCATTTTCGACCTCCAAGCTCTTCCAAACCTCTTCTAAGCCCAAATCAACCATCCTAAACCTTGGGAATGCATAACACAACCCCATCCAAGCACACACAAGCCCGAAATCAAACACCACTCGCATCACACACAAACACATACACACGGGTCAAACACACATTTCAAAAATGGGTTTCACTATGTGTTCCAGCCCCAAATCAGTTGAAAACGTGTAAAAGAGGGGTCCTAGAAATCACACAAACAACACCGTCGAGTAGAGCTTCGATTCAACCCGCTACACTTCAACTTTCACGCTCGAATCCACAAAAATCAAGCCTTTCTCTCCTTTTTCTCCATTTCGTCTCTCTTTGGGCAGAATTTTACAAGTGTGGGGAGGGTGTGGGCTGCCCTCCCCCTCTTATTCCCCTACTCACCCAATCTTTCTCCCATTTTGATAAGTTTGGTCCCCCGACGTCGGACTTTATTTCTTTTTCTTTTTTTCGTCAGCTTCAAAGAAAATATTCGGGTGTTACAAAGAAGGATATCTATTTATTAATCTCATTTCTAAATAAATTATTTTTTTATAAAATAATAAATTTTTCTAAAGCATAAAAATTTTAAAAAAATCCGAGTATTTTAAAATTGGTAATTTAAAAATCAAATTTTTAAAACCAAAATAATTAATTTTGGGAGTTAAAATAAGGAAATTTTTGAAAATGATATTTTTATACGTTTTGTTTTAGAATAAATGTGTATTTTGGGAAAAAATTTAAAATTTTTTTTTATAATGTTGATTTCATTGTTTTATTATTGATAGTAATTTCTCATAAGTAATTTCAGTCATATAATATCTTATAATATTATTTAATAATTAATAAATTTTTATTTTATTATTATTTTATATATTCAACCCGTATAACACATGAGTTTAGTAAAGCTAGTAATAATATATTAAAGTATAAAATTATTATTAAAATATTATATACCACCGTTCATAGTAGTTTATTATTCATAGTGTTTATATAGAAAGCTTTAAAATTGATTGTTAAAAAAAGATACTTTTAATTAAACTTAACTTTATGGAATATCAAAAGAAATAATAATAGATATATCAAGAATTGAAATAACTTGTAAATAAGTTAAAATAAATTATATTTTAAGGCATACGTGAATTAGTGAATTTTAAGGTTCGACTATTTAAATGTTTCTAATGTACTGCAAGTTATAGTCTCTTTTGACAAACAATCAGAGTACTAACAGTTGAATTTGTATATTCAAAGACGTTTTCAAATTTGTATGTGAGTTGAATATATGTAAGATACGAAGATATATAGAACTCTACTTCATTGGTTAAAATGTTTCTTTCTTACAAACTGCAATGATATTGTACTTTATTTATATATTCATTAAGACTATCTTATGATAAAAGTTACAAATATTGTAATTCAAAAGACCATTTCTTATAGAAGTATCTAAAGTTTATGTTGTATAAATAATCATGTAAGTAATAAGAAACGAAGCTATCAAGTTTAATTGGCGCACAAGCTTTACAACGACATTGCTCATATCATTTGACTCCGCACATTTCTTCTTTTACTAAATTTGTGCTTAAGAATAACATCTAAGATATCGTATACGTTTATTCTGAAAGATAATATCCGAGTTTAATTGTGGTTATTCATACTATACTTTTCGTGTCAAACCAACGTTCTATAAAATATTCAGCCATAAATAAAATATGAAATAGAAAATGCTGCTCGAAATACAAACCTTTTCTTTTTGTAAAAAAAAACAATTTCACGTGAACCGAATACGTCCTTAATATTTTTTACGAACAATGTAAACCGTCAAGAAAACGAGTGACTGAACCTACGGGTCACAATAGAGTTTTGATATATATATTTTAACCACTTTATCAATGATAATTTAAGAAAAGGAATCAAAGTATAAGAAAACGAATAAATGATATCGTTATATCGTTATATATCTATATTCATAGAAAATTTTACTGCCACATATTTTGGACATTTTGTAATCTGTCCCTAATCAATAATCGTGACATGTTATTAATGTTAATTGGTTGCAATTGTATTAATCTTCCTTTTAAAAATAATATAGATCTTATGTATAACATCAATAATAAATCTTGTTATATAAAAATATCAATTCATAACTTAATTATTAATTCAAACATATAAAGACATATTTGTTGTTATGAAATTATTTGCATTCATCAGAATCTTGTCAATACATGTTTGTCTAAGATATCCAATTAATAAATAAAAGATAATCATATTAAGCCCTGTATTTAATTCTAAACTTGGACGAATCTATAAAATTAGTATAAGCCAACCCGCATTGTAACGGACAACGTAAAACCATGTCAAGCAACATCAATGACACATCATCGTCAGTGACCATCAATACTGACAAAGCTCATATTAAAAAAACAAAAAAATTAAAACCGTACTAGACGTAAAAACGTCGAACCATGCAGACAAAACATAAAAGATCTAGAACTATATGTAAGTTGATCTAGGACTAGCATGTGCAACGGAGTAGTTAAATGAGAAAAAAATTATCATAAAAACGTTGAACCACACATGCACGTTTCAGCTTGTTAACTCACAAAATTTTGATTGAAAGACGAAACTGTTTAATATTTGAAATGTAAAGGACTAAAGTTGAAAGTAAAAAAATATTGGGCTAAATTATGAAAGATATAAAAGTATTGGATTAAAAAAAATGTTAAAAATTAAAAAAAAAGGTGGGTAAAACCCACTATACACATGATACAATCATTATACATAACTAAGTTGATAATTAGTATTATATAAATATATTAAGGTCCGTCAATGCTATTCGACGAGAGACGGAGGGAAGAGGGTGGAAAGAAAGTGAAAAGACCAAACCTATATGGAGAGAGAAGAGGGAGGGAAGAAGGGACATAAACTCACACGAGAGATGGTTAGTGCACTCGTCCCTTCTCTGTGATGGAAATGGTCTTTAAAAGACACAAGAAACTCATCTTAACATTTATTTTTGTAATCTTGATTTTCCAAGAGTGTAAATATGAATTCATTAAATAATCTAAATTAATCAAACCAAATTATAGACATTTTGCAGGAACTATGAGCTATTACTAGCAGTGTTTATCGCGTCGGAAATCCGTTTATTTGGTTTTGAATTTTTTTGACGTGTTTAAAAACTAAACGAATCTGAATAAACAAAACATGTGGGACCTTTAACCGAACCAAGAACTGAATCCACAATTAGTTTGGTTTTAAGTTTTATAGGAACCAAACCGAACACTGAAATCATAATTGGGTTCGGGTTTTGTTAGTTATGAATATTGTTCGGTTTTAAGTTTCTTTTTTGGGTTTTGGCTTTTCGATCTTTTTGCACTAGATGGGAAGTTTAAAGGTGCGTCAATATGGAAACCCATTTTTAAAATGTCCCCTATTGTTTTTGTCAAAAACATGATGCGATTCTGATTATATGCAGGGAATAAACAAGAACAATGGTTGAACCAATTGAAATCAAAAGTTTAGGACACAAGTCGGCTGTGATACGGTTTGATTAGACCAAGATACAAAAGTTTGCATGTATTCATAGTTAAATCCATTAATATGCGACTAAATGAATTCCAAAAATGAAGCTTCCAATATTTACCTTTGTTAAACAATTTGTCAGCCACATATTTGTATAAGAGGTTTTTTATTCATACACCATGTAAAATTCCGGAAAAAAAATAAAATAAAGTTTACAAAAATGTAAACGCTCATTTATACAATTTACAGATACATAAACTGCAGTTAGAATGAGATGATGTATTAAACATATATCCTTTATATAATTGCTCCATAAAAATGTTTCCTTTATTGCCCCTAATTCTAACAACAATCATATAAGGTCTACACAATATATAATAGGAAATGAGAAATATAAAAAAATAAACATATTTTTGGATAATAAACTGTTTCGTGTTTTTAATATCACCTACAATTTGATAATCCAAACATGACATGCATTTTCAATTCCTTTGTTAGAAAATCACGTTGGTGCACAAGTAGATATTTTGTAAAAATATCAGCTTGTTGAATACTATAGTCCGTTGAAACAATTTGAATTACACCAGCTGGTAATTATGCTTTTTGAGAAAGACATGTTTGATTTCAAAGTGTTTAGTCTGATCATGAAACAAATATAAATATAACAATATTATTATCATAGAAAAATTTATTGGTAATGTAATACTTAGGTGTAACTCATTCAAAAGATGCAACACCCAGCCCCCACATCAATAATATTTTTGGATTTGTTCACGAGTAGCTCACGAATGTCACTTATCTCTGGATTGCTCACACTTGATATCTTCTTATCCACAGCCAATACACCCAAAACGCATTGTTGATGTTAGAGACAGGACATTACTTATGAATCATGAATCTCTCATGTTTACGACCGATGTGAAATTCACCTAGGATGTTACAAACACCCCCCCTTTTGGACTTATCGTCCTCGATAAGGTTTGCCCCACCATCCTGAACGACACAGTAGTGACTCTGATACCATTTTGTAACACCCAACCCTCACACCAACAATATTATCTGCTTTGCCCACAAAAAGCTCACGGATTTGCTTTTGGTTTGCCCCAGGTGAAAACTTCCTAGGGAGGTCACCCATCCCTAGATTGCTCCCACCTAAGCACGCTTAACTGTGAAGTTTTCCTCTCATTCACAACCAATACGCCCAAACGCATTGTTAAGTTAGAGCCAGGACATTACTTATGAAACAGGAATATCTCATGTCCACGCCCAATGTGAGATTTACCTAGGGTGTTATAAAATATTAATTAACCTTAATACTTTCCATGTGACAACAAATGTGGCCTTGTACTTTGTCTCAGCAGAGGCCTTGATATAGCCCAATGTATGGGTGCAAACGAGTTGTGCCGTTTGCGAGTTACTCGAGATTGGATTGATAAAAAAAACCTCGAAATGAGCTGAGCTTTATCAAAGCCGAGTTGAACTCAAGGTTGAAAAAAAGCTCATTTAGTTATTGAGCCTGAGCCCGACCTTAATGTATCGAGCTCGAGCTGGCTCGCGAGTCTAAACAAGCTTTTCAAATAGATTGTTATCTAGAAATCCTCATAGTCCAGAAGGTCTAGAATCATGACATTTAAGGATTAATCATATTTTGAAAGTATAGCAACTAATTATTAAATAGATTCATTAATTTAAACCATATAAGGATTAATCATATATGTTTTTAACAAAACCGTAGAACACAACTTCACAGGTTTAAACGCATCTCCATATAACATATAAATATCTCTATATATAATAAAAGAAACCATTTTCAGTCACTTGGCAACATTTCAACAACTACATTGCCACTTGGTAAGTTTTTTTATACATAACATCCACGTGGCACAACCTTAGCATTTTTTCAATAAAATACACGCGGGTTTCATACACGACCCATGTTTCTATTCGGGTTTATTCAAAAAGGCCCAAAACCATTTTTTTAACCCTAATTTCATCTTTCTCCATTTTCAGCCGCTCCTCTCTCATCCCCTCCTCATTACTCTTTTGTCTTTACCTCCGATTTCATCTCTACCTATGCCTTCATCAATCCGATTACAACTTAATTAATCATGGTGGTCAGGTAAGCATTTATGATTTTGATTAATTCGATTTGTATCTTGGTCGACCCGAAACGCGATTTCATCAGTCCTGTTATCTTCGATTTTGTTAATGGAATTTTTGATCATGTATCTTTTTGTTCGATTTCAAACAATATAAATACTCCTCTGATTTAATGTTATAATTCGTTGTTTAATCTGCACATTATGTTTGATTTGTATCTTGACCGACTCGAAACGTGATTTCACCAGTCCTATTATTTCAATTTTGTTGATGAATTTTTCGATCATGTATCTTTTTGTTCGAATTCAAACAATATACGTATTCCTCTGATTCAGTGTTATAACTCGTTGTTTGATCTGCATATTATGTTCTAGGAAGCCTCAAGGTTTTTTTGTGAAGATTAAACCTGTAACACCCGGTTATTTTAAAAAGGCAAGACATGAAGAATAAATGAAAGAAAATAAATAAAGTCCAAGTAGAGGGATTAAAAGTGTCCAAAAGGACAAATCTTTGAAAAAGTTGATGTAAAGGTGGGCATGGCCGCCCACCCTCACCTCACATCATCATCTTCACTCGGTTTTAGAGAGAGAGAGCAGAGAAACTCTCGACTAAAGAATGAAGAAGAAGATAAGTGAATTCAAGGTAAGAATTCAAGGTTTTCATGTGTTTATAAAGGGTTTTATCCCGGTTATAAGTTTATGTGCTTATATGTTTGTGTATGTGTTCGGGTGTGTGTGTTTGGGGTTGTTTTTAGGTGTTTGAACTCATTTGCAAGCGGGTTAGAAAGGAAGAAATACCCAAGTTGCATCAGGTGAGTTCTAGACCCCGGTTTCTACTTGTTTTCAACATATTTGGGGTTGAAAATGTATTAAAATGGTTTTTACAAAGTTTATGTATGTTACCCGTATGTATTATGCATGTTGAATGTTGATTCTTGAATGCTTATAGGCTGTTCATGTTTAGAATAGCCATATTAAGCTTAGAACAGATGAGTTAGAGGATTGGGTTTGAAAACATACTAGAAACATGATACAAAGAAGGTTCATACGCCTGAAAATGCCTTAGAAAGATTTAAGTGCAATCCATGCGCCTGAACAGTAGCTCATGCGTCTAAGATTTCCTTAGAAATGTTTAAGTATAGTCCATGCGCTTGAACAATGATCCATGAGCTGAACAGTGGTCCATACGCCTAGAAATATTAGTCGGACGACTAAGTGTAGGGCCATGCGCCCCAATAGTGCCCATGCGCCCAAGAGGTCCATGCGCCTAAGTGTTCACACGCCCAAATAGTGCCCATGCGCATAAGTGATAAAATGATTAAGTGTTGACTGATACGCCTACATAGTAATGAAACGCCCAAACAGGGCTCATGCGCCCAAATAGTGCCTATGCGCCTAAGCACTTAGAAATTTTTACAGAACTTTCTGGGAGTCTGTGCTTCTAGGGTTTTGACTGAGAGTTGACTGAGGCTTATTTATGATGATGTTTCATGCATAGTTATGATTGTTCCCTTATTTATTATTATTGCTATTATTATTATTACTTATAGTATGTGACTTTACGTGGTATGTTTATTATCATAACGTAAAGTATATTGTAATAATAAAGATAAAGAGCAATAAAGAAAAGAAGAGGAACATTAATAAAATTTTAACAAGTCTTGCAAGCTTACAGGAGGGACACGACCGTGTTGTCGTTAGCTCAACTGTGTTGCGGGTTAGCTATCCTGTTATGCACACAGGGCCAATCAATTAAGATTGGCAGGACCTTTGTAGCGTACCCTGGGTGATTGGGTTGGCCTTGTACACAGTACACAACACCCTTTCGAGGGATATAGTTGACCCTTTCGAGGGATACAGTTGACCCTTTCGAGGGATATAGTTGACCCTTTCGAGGGATACAGTTGACCCTTTCGAGGGATATAGATGGCCCATCACCCGTTTTCCATCGCGCA
>BJCM01118497.1:0-28775 GCA_018326385.1 Flaveria bidentis | reverse complement strand
TGTCCACTTAAATCCATACACAGACTTTTGACACAGATTGGTGATATATTAAGTTTAATTATTTTAGCCAACATTTGTGGATCCCACGCTTATATGGTAATCAACATTGCTCAGGAGATTTTTGAGCGGTCTACGGGTATTTTGACAAGAAGAAACTATTCTTAGTGCTTTCAAAGAGAAGCCAAGCCTCAGGCCAGTGCCACCGCACAACACAGAGGTGGCAAACAACAATGAACTCTAGAATATCTAGGTTATGCTTATCCTCAGGTGAGTGCCACCGCACAGTAGAGAGGCACACAACCTATTTTCTTGTTAGAGCATAAATTTTTCTTTTTGCACATAACGCACCAACAACATAGGTTATTAGCTTGATTACGTTTAATGTTCATTTTTTTTGTGCTTTGCTCTTTTTGTGGTCATCCGCACACATTTGTGGCATTTATTTGCTCATCACCCCTTATTGGAAATAACTGATTGTGTTAACCAGTGATAAGATGGGAACCCACAGTCAGTTGAATAGCTTAGTTTAAATTGATTTCACCAATGAAATCTAATCATCTATTGTGTTGAATCTACCGACATATCATGTAGTGGTCTAACAACCTCTAGATCTACTTTCTTTGTATTACCTTAGTAGTAGCCAGTTTTACTATCATTTTTCCTTTTAAATTACTCAGACTTCTCAGAGTTATACTTTGAATTTTGCATCTAATTCAATTTAATCTTTTAAAATCCCAAATGCTTTGTTCCTGTGTACTATCATTTTCCATAGTCATTGAATCGGTTTCACAGATTCGATCTCATTTCTATCAGCTAGTTTGTCCTCCTCCCTCATTTTTTTACATAACCTATTCTCCCCCTAAAATTCTAAAACCGAAACTGGTTTTGCGTTTTAGGATTTTAATAGGCGAACAAATAGAACACTAAAATTAATTAAATAGAATAGAATAAAATATAAGAAAATTGACTCGACGCATCGGACTAAACATATTCATCTTCTGGAATGACATCATTTTTCTTTTTAACACCATTGACCTCTAATAGATATAGAAAACGTGGTTTATCAAAGGCTTTTGTGTAGAGGTCAACGCTTTGGAAATCCGTATTTATTTTATCAACATCGATTAGATTGATTTCAAAACAATCACGAAAAAAGTGATATTTAATGCCGATGTGTTTGGTCTTAGGATGTTGGACAGGATTTTTAGTAACGGCTATTACAGCAAAATTATCAACAAATATAGGGGTGTTAGAAAATTTCAAACCGTAGTCCCGCATCTGCCTTGAATCCAGATGATTTGAGAACAACAGCTTGCCGCAACAACATATTCAGCTTCACAAGTTGACAACGCAACTGATGTCTGTTTCTTACACTGCCACGTGACTAATCTTTCCCAAAGAATTGATAACCTGCTGAAGTGGATTTGTAGTTCATTTTGTAGCCACCATAATCCGAGTTATTGTACGCAGTCAGCTCAAAATCATCATCATGAGATACCACAACCCAAGTGTTGGTGTACCCTTCAGATAACGAAATATCCTCTTGACCCCTATAAGATGGTTAACTTTTGGTTTCGCCTGATATCTTGAACAAAAACAGGTCACGTACATGATATCAAGTCTTGAGGCAGTGAGGTACATGAGGGATCCAATCATTCCTCAGTACATGGTGGCATCAACCAGATCACCATTCTCATCGGGTACTACATCATGGTTTGTAGCAAGTGGAGTCCCATCTACAGAAGCATTCTCCATGTCAAACCGACTGAGAATATCCCCTACATACTTGGTCTGATGTAGAAATATCCCATTTGGTGTTTGATCTACCTGTAACCCGAGAAAGAACTTCATCTCTCCCATGGCACTCATTTCAAATTCTGTCTTCATTACCGCTTCAAATTCTTTACATAAGTCTTCGTTCTTGGAGCCAAAGATTATGTCATCAACATAAATCTGAACAAGCAGTAGATCACCATCCTTTTCTTTGATGAACAGTGTACAGTCAATTACACCTCTGCGAAATCCGTGTTTCACAAGGTGAGTTGAGAGTTTTTCATACCATGCTCTCGGGGCTTGATAAAGCCCGTAGAGAGCGTTATCCAGTTTGTAAACTCTGTCCCAATGATATGGATCCTTAAATCCTTCGGGTTGACTGACATACACTATTTCCCGGATTTCACCATGAAGAAATGCACTCTTTACATCCGGTTGATAGAATTTAATTTTTATGTAAGAGGCAAAGGCTAGGAAGATATGGATGGCTTCCATTCTCGCCACAAGTGCAAATACTTCATTGTAATCAATTCCCTCGACTTGTCGAAATCCTTGAACTACAATTCGAGCTTTGTTCTTGATTATGACTCCTTGGTCATCGCATTTCAAGACCCACTTGGTGTCAATGACCTTAGCACCTTTAGGTCTATCTACTAGTGTCCATACACCTAACTTATTGAACTAAAGAAGTTCTTCTTGCATGGCACTCACCCATGCCTCATTATTTAGGGCTTCACTGACGTATTTTGGCTCAAACTGAGACACAAATCAGTGGTATGCACCATCGTGAAGATATCCTTTTTCCATTACAGAGACATAATCAACTGAATACAACCCTAATGACATTGTCCAGAGGATGATAGACATTTAGGCATGATCCAAGAGTGGTGGGAACAACTACCTCAAAATCAAGATTATGAACGTTTAGTTCCGTATCTGAGGCAGTAGGAGTGTGAGGTTCCAAAGACTCAGAGGCATCTACGTCAGATGCTTGTGGACTTGCAGTAGTAGGAACCTGTTGCTCCTGATTGTTCTGATCATTTTCCACGGCTTCGTCGTCAGAGGAGGAGTCACTAACCTCGACTGCCCCCTGAATGGTTAGGCGATTCACCTTGTGAACCAAATGATGTTGAGTCTTGTGATGGTATGTTTAAGACATCATACAACATTTTGGCTGCTAACTCATCGTCGGAAGTGGAGAGAAGTTTGTTGAAGGACTTGAAGAATCCATCATAATCGAAAAAGAATGCGGGTCCTTTTCCAGCAAGAGGGGTGGTCTATCTCTGAACGACCACGTTACACCACACTTCTACTTGACCCGTTGAGTTGTTGTAAACTCTCTTATTTGGTATGTTGTATCCTAGAAAGATTCCCTCTTCAGCCTTCTTGCTAAACTTGCCTTCCTGAGTTTTCTTCAGTAGGGTGCACGGTGCGCCAAACGGTTCGATATACTCTAGATTTGGTTTACGTCGTTGAAGTAACTTGTAGCACGTCTTGCCATGACGTTTTACCAAATGAACTCGATTTAACGTGTAACACGCTTTCGCAACTGCCTTATTCCAAAATTGGATGGGCAGTTTCGAGTCTGCTAGCATTGTCCGTACTGTCTCTATTAAGCTGCGATTCTTTCTCTCAACAACGCCGTTCATCTGAGTTGTGTAGGCGGAAGTGAACTGGTGCACAATTCCCTTTTCTTTGTAGAAACCCTCCATCCATTGGTTCTTGACCCTGGTTCCGTTGTCTGAGCGTACTTGTCTTACCTTCAGCTTGTAGAGTGACTCCAGTGTAGTTACCAATTCTTTGAATGACTCAAATGTTTCTGATTTTGATTTCAGAAACATCATCCAAGAGAATTTTGAGTAGTCATCTGTAACTACATAGCAGTACAAGTCGTATGTGATGCTTCTTGTACTGACTGGACCAAACAGATCCATGTGAAGAAGCTCAAGAGGCAGTTCAATGGAATGAACCTTCTATTCCTTATGAGCCTTCTTTGTCTGTTTGCCTTTCTTACAGGCAACACAAAAATAGGGAGTTGGAAGTTTTTGACGTTTACTCCTCACACTAGATCATTCTGGATCAAGTGATTCATCTTCTATGGATTGATGTGTCCCATTCTCCTATGCCAGGAGATAGAATCCTTCTCAGTAGCCTTTGAGAAGAAGCACTAAACTTGATGATCCGTTGTGGAGGCCTTTGAGAGATCTAAGACATAAAGGTCATTATATCTTAAAGCAGAAATTAATACTTGATCCTTCGGGATCACATAGTCCTTTTTCAGGACATAGCATTTCTTATTGTCAGATACTACCTTAAATCCTTTGTCACATATTTGGGATATAGAAAGTAAGTTGTTTTGAAGTTTTTGAACGTAGTTTACCTTATAAAACTTCACTTTCTGGTTCCCTACTTCCCCTTGAGTTGTGATGTAACCTCCTTTGTTTCTAGAAAAAGAAACATGACCTCCTTTGATTTGTTTGACATTTGACAGGAGTGCCTGGTTTCCAGTCATGTGCCTTGATGCTCCGCTATCTACGATCCAAGTGTTAGTATCAGCACTATAGCGAACACCCTACACATTCATTGGAAATCATTAGTTGAGGTTAGGGACCCAAGCCTGAACTAGCTTGGGTGACCAGAGGCATCACACATCAAAAACTCTACCCATTGGCCTTTTGAGGGTGAGGGAAGATCTGTTGTCTTCTTGTTTTCATTATTAGATACAAGGATGGACTTCTCTTTCCATAAACCAGTTTTAGGTAAGGCCTGTTTGTGATAAACTGACGATTAGCTAATGGGTTGAACTGTTGGTTCATTGACTCTTTTTGGTGGAGTCATGGAGCTTCTTTTGGATGAGCTCTGTTTAGTATCAAAAAGTTCAACTCTTTTCCTTGGAGTCTGATAATAAGGACAGCAAGACACGATGTGTCCATACTTTCCACAGTTGTAGCAAGATCTACTTTCGACATGTTGGTGTAGCTGTTTCTATGGAGAAGTGTGTGACACACATGTGACTCTATTTTGTTTTGGTTTTAACACTTGTTCTTTAGAGGTTTTAACTTGTTTAACAACCTTTACAGCTTTAACCTTTTCAACTTCTTTACCCTTTTGTTTATCTGGACTTAGATATGAAGCACGTGTTTGATTAACTTGTTTGGTCTTTTTGGGTTCAGAAATAGACGTGGTTGACCTAGAATTTACCTTAACTTCTCAAATTTTTCATCCAAAATAGCAATAGGCATTTTGCCTTTTGTTTTTGAAGTGGTCTCCTTTTGTTTAGTGCCAGATTCAATAGTTTTACATGTGGAATCAAGATCACTTACAAGAGGAGTGGACACCACATGATCCTTGATTGGGTTGTTATTTATTGGTTTGCTTTTGGTATTCAACAAGGTCTCATGTGGTGGTGGAACCACTTTATAACCCAAACCCTCCCCATTGTTGCGTTCTCTCACTAAGTGTTGGACAATATGAGAAGAACTTGTCCAACTTTATAGTTTTTGCTTTAATGAATTTACTTTTACTTCCAAAACTGCTTATGGTTTCTTAGTGTCTTATAGGGAGTTCAAATAGAACTTAATGTCATTAGCTTGGTTAAAAGCCACAACTTTAGTTTCCCTAAGTTGTTTATTCAAAAGTTCTATCTTTTTTATAACTTGCTCATTTTGTTTTAAAATTCTATTTGCTTCTGTGCACAGTTGTAGATCATTTACTAAGCTATCATTGTGATCTAATAACCTAGAAAAATTTTAAGCCTATGCTTTCCCTAAATTTATTACATTCAATACATGCATGACTATCAAATAATTGATCAGTGGTACTTACCTGAGAGGGTGTGGTTGAATCAGCCATCAAAGCAGAGTCAGACGTTTTCGGTGCTCGTGATTCAGAACATTTTGAGCTTGTCCCATCTTCAGGCAGGTGATTGACCATATTTGCAGTTTCTTCATTGTTTAACATCGCGAGTTCCACTGCAATATTACCTTCGCATGCTGAGTCGTCATTTAGATTCTCAACACTAGCAATGTTGGATTCTCCCGGAGACATAAACCGAAAGCTCCAATCTTGTCCTTCGTCATCGTGAGCAGTCAAGGCTTTAGGATCCTTGCTTGACGAAGTAGGACTACTTGTGGGTTTATCCTGACGATTGAAGGATGAGAATGGATTCCCATTTCCTTTCTTGTTGGGCTTCACACATTCACGTTTGAAGTGCCCCTTTTTCCCATAGTTGAAGCAGGTAACTTTGGTCTTGTCAAAACCAAAAGTTGTGTCCTTAGTAGCAATCAAGTTCTGTCCGGTCTTCTTGACAAACTTCTTAGCTCTCCGGATAGCACTTGCTAAGGCCCACATATGTCCATTCTCTCCAGCTCTATCTCGTCTACCTGCTCGTAGTCCTCATCTGCCAGATGGCAGTTCCCAATTTTCCCAGCAACTAGTCCATCATTGGAATGAACGAGAGCTGCTAAGAGATCCATGTGCTCCTTTGATACCTCTACTATCACATTCTCGAGATTCTAGGTCTTCAGTTTTGTCGTATTGGCTTCAGGTGCTATGTATTGGGTACAAGATGACCCTGACGTGTCAGATCCTGAAGTGGTAGCTTGAGATGGAGCAGCTGAACTCGACACAAATGTCATTTGAACTGGTGCACTAGACGTTTTAGCTTGTGTAGTTGAGTTGTACAGTGATGGATTCTGATCATATGAAGACTTTGGGCCCTCTACTTCATCCTCAACTCTTCCTCTCTCAATTTCAGAATGAAATCGTTGATATCTAACTTCGCCAGCATATCATTCTGTCTAAGTTTGGATACAAAGGAAACCCACTTCTCTGGCAACCCATCTGCAAAGTTTGATACCTTGTCTTCCGTGGAGGTTGTGACTCCATGAGTGTGTAACTCACTCATCAAGTGGTAGAACCGATCGATGACATCATCCAGGCTCTCTTTACCTATTGACGAGAAGTTGTCGAACTCCTTCTTCAACGCTTTAGCCTTTAGAGCTTTTAATGATGCATTCCCATCATACCGTTTTTCCAATGCATCCCATAGCTTCTTAGCTTGATTGTTCTCAGAAAATTGATGGAAGATGTCCTTAGGAATTGACTGACTTAGCAATGCATATACTTTCTTCTCACATTGTACTTTACCTTTTGGCCATCAGTCATGCCGCCTAAGGTAAGTTTGACTCCATCTGCACCTACAAGCATGATATACCCTGTCTCTATCGACTCCCACAAATTGGTATCTACTCCATTCAAGTAGATCTCAAATCTTTGCTTCCATTGTGGGTAATCATCTAACGTGATTAGCTTGGGGCCTTATTATGATTTCCCACTTCATTTTCTAGAAGTAATAGATTCTGGATCCTTGAATCCCTCCCTGCGGTGAATGCTGAATATTGATCCTCCATTACTATCAACTTTGAAATTTAGAATAACATGTTTTACTTGTGCGAATGAAGGAGTGTGATTGGACAATTCGTGCGATTGAACAATGCGGATGGCTCACTCGTGCGAATGGAAAGGTGTGGATGAACAATGCGAATAGGCAGTTCAATCGTACTAATGGAGGAACGACTGAGTCAATTGTGCGTATGAGGGATGCGGATGGATTCAGTCGTGCGATTGAGTCAATCATGTGACTAAAGCTGCTGATTTTTGGGAATTCGAAGGTTTAAGGTATTTTGATGCAAAAACACGAATTTCTCAAGAACCCTAATTTCCGTATGCCAGAAAAACATTGAATTTTTGACCTGGAGACGTCTAAAACATAGTTTGACACAAAAAGATTGCGTTTTTCAGTGAAAAACATGATTTTATGTCAAAATTGATTGAATCACACATAAATCTAGAGCCACTTGTTAGGACCGTGTACGAGACGGAGTACTAACTGATTTACGTGTATACCAACTCAAATAGTGTGGAATCCTATTTGGTTGGCGATCCAATTAGTGAGAACGCACGTAGAATCGATCTTAGGTTGAATCTAAACGTTAAGAACGATTGCAAACCGATTTAGTGCGATCTATGAACTTGAAACATGTTCTATGAAGTCTCTAGACGGCTAGGGTACTATTTAGTACGTAGGGATTCGAATTGTTACGTTTTTCCATGAATTAAGTGGTATTTATAGTTAGGGTTTCTCATTCGTGCGACTGAACCATTAGCATGCTTCGGTCGTGCGATTGAGTCATGCGGTTGATCCATCCGCACGACTGAGTGTTAAGTAGTGCGACTGAGTCAATCTCATGTCACAATCGTGCGACTGATCTAGTCTCCTGGTTCAGTCGTGCGACTGGTTCATTAGCATGATGTTATTCATGCGGATGGTCCATTAGCATGGGCCATTCGCATTAGAACTAGTTAGTTCAATCATACATTATCAAACATTAAGCAATGAAATATTCAACACTATAAGCATAACCACAAAATATATTTAATTCAATACCCATTCTATTACATATATGAAAGACATGAAAGACATTTTACATTTGAGCTCCTAAACTAGGTACTCATGTATCTACAACCACTACGGCTCTCTCATCGTACAATCTCCCTGCCAAATCCACCGATCATGTGCCGGCGAATGTCCGTTGGAAATCCCTGAATATACCTCTTAATCTTCCGTGACAGAGGCATCGCCTGATCCGACACCAGACGTGCCATTTTTTTGAACATCATGGTGTACCGCAGATGTGTGATGGTTCCTGCCTCCAGCTGCAGGAACTCCCTCTCAACCTTGTCCATCTCCCAATGAGGACAGAACTCCTCAATCACCAACTTTTGCAGCTCCGACCATCTTATTCTCCCAATAGCCCTGCTACCCTCGGCTTGGACTATATTGGCCCACCAGCACAGAGCCGAGTCCACAAAAGAATGGGCAGCAAACTTTACTTTTTGATCCTCCCGACACTCGCTGATATTTAACACAACTTCCATTTCTCTCACCCATCGGTGAGCAACAACAGTAGTGTTGTTACCATCATAAGTAGGGGGCTTGCATCGTTGAAACGGCCCATAATTACAACCTCGTGTCACCTCCTGCACAGGCTCTTCTTCCCCTTCCTCATCATCAGAGAGAACCGTTTCAGTCTCTTGTTGCTCCCGTCCTCCCGAGGACCTATTCCTTTCTTGTCTCTCCCCTTCCTGTACCACCTTAATCACTCCAGTCACTACAAATGGTAAGATTGTTTGCATGACTTGATACACCTCTTCAACCATCACCTCTTTCATCGAGGCCCTTAAGTTTGCACTCTCATCACCACCGTCCGGATGAAGGGTCTCGGGTTCTTCATGAACCACCTTTTCGGCTCTGGGTCTTCCCCTCTTGGGTCGCGGTGCAGCACCAGGACTTCCACAACATGAAGCTTTCAAAGATCTACCACCGGCCATTCACACACACACTGAAAGATTCAAACACCAACATGGTCATTCAAGGGACAACTCAGTTTATGTCAAGTATAGTAAGTCCTTAATTATAGTGGCCAGTTATGATTAGCCACTTACTTTACTCTTCATACTCCAAGCATTACCTGTCCTGACTACGTCAGTATTTAATCTACAAACAACACATAACCACATAGCATGCACACAAAATACCAGTTAACATTACGAAAATACCTGATGGCACGTAGCTACTCAGATTGGCATCCCTTCCCTTTCCATCCTATTCTCAGTTTAAGTTAAGGTTTATTTTAAAATTTTACCCATTTCACTTAAACTTTGGCTCTGATACCAACTTGTAAGGCCCCGTTTTTAGGACACTCACAACTGGTCAATCATCGCAAATAAAACATATAATTACATTCATATCTCATAAAAGATCGCAGCGGAACATTTAAAATAGACATCTTATTTCATTATAAAAGCTTTTGCAAAACAATACAATGTTATCCAGTTAAAAAAACATGTTGCATTAAATCACAAAAGCATTATAAAAATGGATGCCATCTAAAAGAGTTGAGTAGCCGCCCCATGCCATCCTCAGCAATCATTACCTGCCAACTGGAAACACATAAAAGTCAGCGTTGCTGAGTGAGTTCTAGTTTTATAATAAAGCATACTTTTCTTCTGTTAAAACCATACTTTACTTTCATGGGATCATACATCATACATACACATAGATAATATCATTATTATCTTCATCATTCATTCGTTAATTTCCATTCGTTCATACATTCTTACTTTCATTCTTTCATTCATCATTACATCTTTTCTTTCCATCAAACCATGAACTTTACCCTTCAGTCTCCTGATACTGGGCCGAATCCTATCATAGATCTTCCATTACGGTGCATCGCACCTCTGGCCACAACACCTAAGATAAAGTTCAGGTGTACCATTTTCATGTGTTATGCCCTTCCATTCGTTGGTACTGGGCCGAAGCCTATCATAGACCTTCCATTACGGTGCACAACACCTCTAGCCACAGTACCGAAGGCAAGCAACAATGGTTTCATACAAATGGTCACTCACAAAGAAAGACCCCGATGTGCATCCTCCCGGGGTAGTGAACCCACACACCATTGGGGTAACACCTTACATTGGGGCGTGTCCCGACATACAATGCTTGCAAGACTTTCATTACTTTCATCACTCATTAATGCATGCATTCGTTCATCATGTTCCTCTTTTCATTATCTTCCACTTTAAGTTACATAATACTTTCATTTCATTCATTAACATTCAACATAAAACCAAGGGAAAATAATCATACATAATAAAAGCAACATCATCATACACAGTCATCATCATACAGGGCAACATCATACATACATAACATACATCAAACATAATCATATAACATCATACACCATTAACATCATGCCCAACATAACCTCTAAGGCCATAATAGTCATCTTACATGAACTTACGGAAATCTTCCACATCAAATCTTACATCTTCACTTTCTCCCGAAAGTTAGTAATTAAACTATGTTTTCCTCGGGTACACCAGCCCTACCTGGGCGTATGGGCACCATTCAGTCGCATGGCCTCCAGGTTACTGAACATCATGCGAATGGATAATGTGCGAATGAAGACCCATGCGGATGAACCTAATGCGGATGAACACCTATGCGAATGGACCAATGTGGATAAACATCTATGCGAATGGACCAATGCGGATAGAACCTAGGCGTATGGACCTCAGTCGCATAGCTCCCCATACGAATGACCCTTAGTCACACGACTGGCATGCGTATGAACGTCAGCCGCATGACTGACATGCGTATGAACCTCATTCGTATTCCTTTTTGCCATATGGCACCAGTCGCATGTCATTCGTTCGCATAGCCCTAACTGATGCAGAATGCAGTTCATCCTGAACCTAATCTGCCATTTTCGATCTCCAAGCTCTTCCAAACTCTTCCTAAGCCCAAATCAACCATCCTAAACCTTAGGAATGCATACCACAACACCATTCAAGCACACACAAGCCCGAAAACAAACTCCAAACACATCACACACAAACACATACACACGGGTCAAACACACACATTTCAAAAACAGGTTTTCACTATGTGTTCCAGCCCTAAATCAGTTGAAAACGTGTAAAAGAGGGGTCCTAGAACTCACACAAACAATACCGACAAGTAGAACTTCGATTAGACCCGCTACACTTTGATTTTCAAGCTTGAATCCACTCAAACCAAACTTTTTCTCCCCTTTTCTCCTTTTTTTCTCCTTTTTTGCAGAATTTTGTGGGTGTGGGGCAGGGTGTGGGCTGCCCTTCCTTCTTATTCCCCATTCACCCAAACTTTCTCATGTTTTTGGCAAGTTTGGTACCCCGTCTTTGGACTTTATTTCTTTTTTTTCTTCTTTAGTCGGCTTCAAAGAAAATATCCGGGTGTTACACAGAAACACCAAGGCCAAACTGTAAATGCAATCACAAGGTCATCACTAAAGCAAATCCCTAGCTATCATCAATGGTTGTAACCTGAAAAGATATGCTCAAAAGGTCAACATATTGTTGGTGAGTTCACATGTCTAAATGATAAACAAAACTTGATTTTGTGTAATATTATTGTAGGACATGAGTGCATACAATTATATACAAGCAATATCACAAGTAAACATGAGCCTCACAACTATACCTATAACATACACACAGATCTTCTCGAAACATATTCATCATAGGGCCCGTCCGTGGCCACTATTAGTCCCAACTAGTATACTAACAAACAGGGGTGGGGTGTCAACCCAATACTACTATCAATACCTGTCCTTTGCTCCAACACCGGAGTCAAATAATTGTGAATAAAAAAACACACAGAAAGCTCATACATCTACCAGATATTGACATACAAAGTAGTAAACACAATAGTCGCAAACATGTAAATGAGTTCATAACATAAAAAGGATGAGCATACTTTTCCCCCTAGTTTTATAAAGAATTAAAATGAAAATGGGACCGTGAAACTCGCCTAAAAAAGACACGAGATAAATGAACAATACTTCAAAGGATGAGAGCAAACGAATGATCAAACACCTAAAATTAGTTATAAATAAATCTTAAAAGGCGTTTAACGGGAAGTCATACGTTCGGTAGATTTCGGATCGGTTCGACGCACGCCACATACACAAAAAATACAAATTTCAATTATTTATCTAATAATAAAAAATGTCTAAAGATTCATATATATGCGTATCACTTATACATTCCCACACTTTATATAAGAGTAATAATGTTAATAAAAATTGTACTAATTATTACACTAAAAAAAATAATAACATTAAAAATAATAATAGTAATAATAATAATAAAGTAACAAATGAAAATCAAAAGAAACACACACATTCACAATTCACAACTGCACGCACATTACATAAATTCATTGCGCGCGCACACATACCCACACAATTTCACACATATACACCCTACACACAACTCATTGCACACAATATATATGCATATATATACAGTTGGATAGATATACACATCCTCACACATAAGATCTACATACATACAAACTGTACCACACAGATATATGCGTATATATACAATTGGATATATATATACACACACTCCCTCACACACAAGATATACATACATACACACCATAAGCACACACATATCTATATTCATATGATCGGCTGAGGTTCACAGGGGGGGGGGATTTGGAGAAAATTTGGTTATCCAAGAAATTGTTAGAAATAAAGGATTAATGATTGAGTAAAGAACAATCAGAAGAATACTTGAGTTGGGTGAACAAGAAGAAGGACATCGTGATGTATTTGAGCATGTATATATAGAGAAGATATTTGATCCGATAGGATATGATGGTGATTATCAACATGGAGAAATCAAAAAGGGAAGATTGTGCAAACCCTGCAGATTCCTATGCCACACTTACTTAAAGTGTAAATCCAACAAAAAGTCTGGGTAAGATAGATTTTCTAGGCATATATCATCCGGGATCATTGGAATATTTAAAGGGAGAACATACAACTATGCCAAATACATCATTGGATGTTTATATGATCAAATCAGGGTTTAGATAAGATGTTCATGTACCATAGATTCATGCAACTGATCATCAATGATGTATTGCCAAGTATAGAATAAGAAGGAGATGTCTTTTGCAAGCTCATCTGGGGAGGTAATTCTAAACAAGATAAATAAAGAATATGAAGGGGAAGAGATGCAAATGTTTGCACATGTAGTTGATGAAAATGCAGACATCCCACATGAACTTATCTTTGATAATCAGCAACATGAAGAAGAACATGTTAATTCCTAGCACAAATAGAACAAGCATCACATTCTCCACCACCATCTCCTATTCATCATCAAAAATTGTCATTGCCAGTGCAATCACCACCAAGTGAAAACACACAACCCATCTCTCCTACCCAATCCCAAACATCTCTAAACATTATTGCCACTAAACCAATCTCACCAGCTAGTGAACATACCCAACCTCTTTCAATTTCCCAATCACAATCATCTCTCAATACTACTACTACAGACCTTTTTCACCTAATCTTAAACAACCATCTCCTCAGCAAGAACCACCTCAAATCCTAATTTCCTTTGTTGTTGAGTCCAACTCAACCACTGAAAGCCCTACACCTATTGAAGAGGATTATGATGATGTGCAAGATGGGGGAATAAAAGAAATATTTCTAGAAGTTGAGATGGAACAAGAAAAGGAGGTTGAACTGGCTATAACTCATTCTGAACATGAAACTAAGGATGGTGATAAGTTTGTGGATATTATAGCCTATCATGAGGATGATTTAAAAGAAAAAGAGATTGATGTCAGTAAAAGCTTCCTTGTGACCAAATACAACAATCTCATTATCAAAACAAACAAAAGATTAGAGAGGCTAAGAAAATTGAAGGGGTTGTTGTAAGAAAAGGATGATAAACTAAATCAACATAAAGTTTTAATCAAAAGGTTGAGAGAAGATGCTCAAACAGATCATGAAGTGATTGATGCATTGCATTAGTTGGTGGCTAAGTTAAAAGAATCCGTTAAAAGGGAAAAGATAGAAAAAGAGCAACTTGTTTTAGTGATAAACAAAGCCAAAATACTATCTCTAAACAAGCTAGTCTTTTGAAAACAAAAGATGAGAAGATTGATGCCTTGTAGAAAAAGATATCAGATCTTTAATCAACTGCTCATCAAGAACCAATAAGAAAGACTGCTAAAAGTTCAAAGTTGATAATTAAGTATACTAGGAAAGGGCAATACTTGGGGAAGATTCAAAGGGAGGTGATAGAGGTTAAAGACTCCCCCAAGAAAGCTAAAATCATATCTCTCGAGCATACTCCTTCAGTAGATATATATACTTTGAATCCAATCAAACATAATGAATCTGAGAGTGATGCTAAATGGGAAGAATTAAACAAAATTGAATCTCCCAAGGATAAACAAGAATCAAAAGCCGATGAACTGTTATCTACTGATGATATTCTTAAAGAAAGGCCTTAATCTTTAAAGTTCATGACCTTGATCAATAATGGATTTCCTTATGACATATCTAAAATGAAGAATGTACTGATGATTGAATCAAAAGCCAATGATCTACTGATGATTGAAAAGATGAACATATCTAAAATGAAGAATGTACTGAACGAATTCGAGATAGCAAGGCTCATGCTCCATGTATGCAACTATGAAACCTTCACCAAATTTCAAGCTATTCAGAAGATTAAACAAGATCTGGGTCACTATGACACACCTAAGCTTAACAAGTACAACATGATTTGCTAGTTACAAAGCCACAATTACAAACTACATGAATTAAGGGGAAGATATGTGGCTAAACTTAGAAAAATGATGGAATATGTAATGAAGGTGGAGTTGGAAACATGAGTAAAGTTCAGAATAGAAGAACCAAACCCTGCCTATGCTCATCAAGTTGAGCCTACTTCTGCTGAGCCTGTTGTAGTAGAAAGCAAAGATAGGCATAAGGGAAAATAAAATTTGATCAAAGATCTAAGGGATGTGATACAAGGCTAAGTATGGCATCTTGGTAAAACAATAAGGGAAATCACAGATGAAAAATTAACCCTGATTCAACTCTTTGACCATTACACAACTCCCTGTTCTACTAAAGAAAACAAAATAATAGCCTCGAAATATGATCCAGATTAGGATTGTGCAATAATTAAGAGGGCTACTGGAATTATATAGTATTTCTCTTTTATTGAAACAATCATATCACACCTAGATGTTGATATATCTACTCCGCAAAGCTTACCTATCACCAACTATCCAATCAATCCAAGAGGAAGAGACTTCTCTATGACTGTTGGTAAGTTGAAGACAAAATTTAAGGATGATGTGCTAAAGGAAGCTTGAAGGGAAGATAATGAACATAAAAAAAGGAAATTGTAAGGTTTATGTAAAGTCTAATGCACCTAAAACATCCAAAGTCTTCCTGCATGCATGCACTAAAGTATAGAAGTAAAGATGTTTTGGAAGTTTTACATTGTGCACTAGAAAATACTCTAAGTGTAAAATTTTCCAAAGCCAATACTAACATCTTCCAAAGCATAAAGTGAAGTCTTCCGAAGCTTCAGAGACAAAGTATTGCAAAGCAAAGAAGTGAAGACATATTATCTTCTGAAGACTTTTGAATACATGCTTTATCGATGTACTTTACCATAAAACTGGACAACTTTCCGCTGCAACTCTGTTGACTCACCGACTTTCACAAGTTGGTCAAAAGGTCCATGCTTTTGGTAAACTGTGCATTGAGATCTTGAGTCTGTACTTTCTACTTTATATACTTTTATCCTTTTTGTAATATATATTAGGATGTGAGCTATGGCATGTAATAGTCACTAGTCAAAAGGAAATCTTCCTTTTGACTTTACATTTGATTTTATTGTCTAGTCAAATGTTTCCAGCTGGCCTTTAAAGTATGGCCAGCAGTAGGATATGGTATTAAGTATCTCATGTCCTTGTAACTTAGGAATATGCTTTTTAATACTTGTATAAGAACTTAAGAGCAATATACAACATTTTGAAAACCATTTTATCTATGTTGTTTGTTCTTGATTCTGTCTCATATTTACTTGTGTTCTATGTATCTTTCTAGTAGGTTATCAATTCCCTATTTGATCTGTTAAGTGTTCTAACAGCACTCTCCTTATTGTGTGTTTGTGTTGTAAGTGAACAACCCTTATAAACAGTCTTGCAATTGGTATCAGAGCATTCCAGGCTCTTGGTTGTAAGATCTCACCATCTTAAGATCCCTCACACACATAAAATACTTAACCTCTCAAATGGCAACTATCACTAAAGGTAATATGGAAACTGGAACCATGACAAAGTCCCCACTAATCACTCCTGAAAACTTTGACACTTGGTTCCAACGGATGGAAGGGTTTATTAAGTCACAAGACTCTAAGATGTGGGAATCTATCGTCTTGGGGCCTTACATAATACATACTAAGCACCTCTTCAGCTGTTGCTGGAGGTGGTATGATTCCAAAGGTTGTGGTTAATTATTTTGATGAAAACAGGAAAAAAGTTGAGATTGATCAAAAAGCCATGATAGCCCTTCAAACTGCTTTGCCAAACTCCATATACAGAGGTTTCAGGGAGTGCAAAATAGCTAAACAGTTATGGGATGCACTAAAGCTGATGTATGAGGGGCTAACGAAGCCAAGGAGAACAAGAAGGACCTCCTGAAGCAGCAGTTTGAGTACTTCACCTACAAAACATGTAAGACCATGACCCAACAATACTTCAGTTATCTTGAGATTGTGGACACTCTAATGGATGTTGTAAGGAAGTTTATGTCCTCTCTTCCTAGACAACAGACACATTATTATGTTGTTATCAAGAGAACTAAGAACCTTAAGACTCTTACTCTAACAGAGTTGTATGGTATTCTTAGTGGAAACCAGATGGAGATGAACATGCAAAGTTCATCTTGTAAATCTACCAATCAACTTAGTTCAGCCCTTTATGTGGTTGAAAGGGATAGCATAGAACCATAGCATCATCTTATATGCTACCTTGACAACTCACAAAAGGGTCCTTTCTCACCTTCATGGAGACACCAACAGAAAGCTATACTCAAGAAAGCCCATTCCAAGAGACAACCTCTTCACATGCCTTTATGCCTTCTGATTAAAGCACAAACAACTTTCTCTTTACCCTTGAAGAACTGGACTATATTCATCTAAATGACCTAGAGTACATGGAGATAGTTCAGCAAACGGCTCTTCTCACTCATAGAGACAAGAAGTTCTACAAGTGTATCGGGAGGAAGTTTCTAAGCAATACAGGAAGTGGAAAGTTTGGGCTGGACAAAAGCAAAGTTAAGTATTACAACGGTAACCAAATGGCTGACTTTGCAAGGAAGTTCAAGGCGCTAAGGACAAATGGTGGCCAAGCACAAGTCAAACCAAACTACATTGAAAAAGCCACCTAGAATGAGAAGCCAAAGCATCAAGTGTAGTTGTTGATGAAGAAAGAAGCTTTGACTAGAGCTTTTAGGTGGAAGATGCATCTCCAAAACAAGGATTAATCATTGACCATGATGAAGCAAAAGTATTAGAACATCTCTGTACACCTATATTTATTGCTAAAGTTAATAGATACAGGTCCTATAACTTAGAGATGAGATCTAATCTTGACTTCTTAAATATCTTAAAATCTAATTTCAAAAGAGCTAAAAATGATTATAAACTATATATAGAGTACTTAAAGAAAACCATTTCAACTCTTAAACATGAGCATACCAATTATAGGACTCAGATCAAAGACCTCATAACTAAGTTGACTGTATTCCAGGTTGAGCTTGTGATCAGCAAAGCTAGGGCAGAAAAAAGTGTTCTTGAAGAAGAGACCTTAAAGAACATAATATCCTCATCCTTGCATGCAAAAGTTTGTTATCAAAATAAGCAGGGACTGGGATCTTGTGAGGTAGCTCCTCCACACACTATCTTGTCTGTAAGATCTCCTAGGTGTGGAAATTGTGAAAATGAGTTTCCCCTTATAGACCCCATAACTGAAGAGGATGAAGAAGAGGTAGTGAAGAATGCATCTGAGAAAAGTGAAGAAGAGGATTCTAAGAAGAGTCACTATCCTTTTGAGGAGAGTAATAAGTTTGGGATGACCAAGTCCATGACAAAGAACTTGATCAGGAAGAGCAAAAGGAAGGAAAAGAAGGCTTCAAAAATCAAGACCACCTTCAATTATAAGCAAAAACAAGTTTTTATCTTTTTAGGATTTGAGGTGGTGAAGAATGAAGACAGTAACTTAAACTAAAGTGCCAGGAGTTCTAGTTTATGTCCAACTCATCCAAGCAGTAAGAAGAAGGTTGATGAGTTATATACCATTACTACACAACCTAAACCATCCAGCTCCAAAGGGAGTCCTCACCCTAAAGGAACTTCTTCAAAATCTACAAAGATGAAGATGGAGAAGGAAAGTTATCAAGTTCACCTTTGTTCACAAAAGAAGCATCTTAGGAAGAAGAAAATGGATTGTGTCTTGTGTGGGAGTACCTCTCATCTTGCTAAATATTGTCCTTAAAATCCAAAAGGTACTATCCATATAACCAAAATATAGACTTTTAAGAGTGTCAAGAAGGAGCAAGCTTTAGAAGGAAAAACTTTTCTTTCGAAAGCTCCAAAATGAAGATGAAGACAAGTGGAAAATTACCTTTGGAAGAATATTTGGTCTTAGAAGAAAGGAATACTTCCGAAGCACTAAAGCTTGTTGCAGTGTTTCCAAGATCTTTTAAAGGTCCAGTCTTCAAAACTTCTGAAGTATTGAAAGTCAAGTCTAAGCTTCCAAAGATAGTGTGGAAGAGAAAGAAAGACTAATTGACTGAAAGTTCTCCATCAACATCAGCAAATGATCCTTAAAACATGACTAGGATTTATTACTGTTGCATTGTCTTCAACTTCTTTTGATAATCCCAAGACCAATAAGGCTTGGGTTTCCAAATGTAACTAACCATCTCTTTTATGCAAGAACAACTCAAGACAAACAAAAATGTATGGATAACTAATAGTGGATGTTCCAGGCACATGACTGGCAATAGGTCACTATATCTGAATTTGAAAAGATTGATGGAGGACCAATTGCTTTTGGTGGAGATGCTAGATGTTAAATTAAAGGAAGGGAAAGGTCACAAATGGTAAGCTCAACATTGAGAAGGTAAACTTTTTCAACGTGCTTGGATACAGTCTTCTGAGTGTATGTCAATTTGTGATTAGAGTCATAACATGCTCTTTACTAAATATGAGTGCATTGTTCTCAAGCTCTGGGTTGTCATTTCTCATGAGCATATCCTACTCAGAGCCCCCAGGAAAGGGTACATGTATAGGATGGATTTGTAAGAAACATCCCATTCAAGAGAAGTTTCACGCTTTCTATCTAAGGTAAATAGTGAAGAGTCTTTCCTCTAGCATAAAAGAATGTGTCAATTAAACTTCAAGAACATAAATAAACTAATTAAGGATGATTTGGTAACTAATTAGGGATGATTTGGTAACTAATTAAGTGATGACCACTGTGTTGCATGCCTGAAAGGGAAGCAACACAAGGTATCTCACAAGCCAAATGAAAGAAACTTCATCATTACTCCCCCTACAATTATTACATATGGATCTCTTTAGCCCTACCAGTATAATGAGTCTAGGAAGGACCTCTTATTGTTTGGTGATCATATATGACTTTACAAGATTCACTTGGGTCTTCTTTCTTAGAACTAAGGATAAGACACCTAAGATTCTGAAGAATTTCATCTTAAAGATTGAGAATCAATGTCATCATAAGGTCAAAACCATAAGATGTGATCAAGGAACTGAATTCAAGAACCAAATCCTTGATAAATTTTGTGATGAAAAGGGTATTAGAAGTTAATATAATGCTCCTAAGACTCCTCAGCAAAATGGTGTTGCTGAGAGGAGAAACAAAACACTTATTGAAGCTGCAAGAACTATGTTGTCTGACTCTAAGCTGTCCATCACCTTCTAGGCAAAAGCAATTAATAATGCTTGTTATGTGCAAAACAGAGTTTTAGTAGTTAAGACACATGGTAAGACTCCTCATGAACTTTAGAACAAGAGGAAACCTTTCATTGGTTTTCTCAAGTCATTTGGATGTCCATGCACCATCTTGAATACCAAAGATCAACTTTCCAAGTTTGCTGAGAAATCAGATGATGAACACTTCATTAGATAATTTTCTCAACCCAATTCTTATAGGGTATACAATCTTAGAAATAGAGTAGTTGAGGAGTCAGCAAATGTGACTTTCAATGAACACACTCCCATTGTGAATGGTTCTAGTCCTGATTGGCTATTTGATCTTGATTTAGTTACCAACTGTTTTAACAAATCTTGTGAGCATGTTTTAGGGTTCATAGATATACTACCTATAGATGATCTTGATCCAAGATTTGAGTTGAGAAGACCTTCAACATACACAACTTCAGCTCCAGATGTAACTAATCCTGCAAATTGAGAACCTATCAACACAACAATAAGAAATTCAGTTGATACATCTTAGGTGCCTTCAAATTCCAGCTTAGAGGCACAAAACTCAGATGCAGGAGCTTCAAATGTAGGAAAAAATGGTGATCGTGTCAATGATAAAAAATTTCTAGATGCTAATAATCATTCTATTGAAAACAACATCAATGATGTCACACACTCAGTGGATCAAGTTTCACTTGATAAGTGTGCTGATATGGTGGGAGAAACCTTAATGCTAGATCTAAATTTTTCTAATTTATATCTCATTAAGCAACTTGTTGTGATCCCTCAGCTAAGGATTCACAAGACTCATCCTAACACAAACATCATTGGAGATGTTGGTTCAGCGGTAAAAACAAGAAGACAGACCCATGATGCAAATGTTTGTCTTCACTCTTGTTTCTTATCCCAAATAGAGCCTATGAATATTGATGAGGTTTTAAAGGATGAAAGTTGGGATGAAGCTATTCAGGAGAAGCTGCTTCAATTCAAAAGGCACTTCAATTCAAAAGGCAAAAGGTCTGGAACCTATGTCCTCTTCCTTAAGGGAAGATTACTATAGGAACCAAATGGGTTTTTAGGAATAAGAAGGATGATAGAGGACTTGTAATTTAAAACAAGGAAAGAATATTTATTCAAGGATACACACAAGAAGAAGGAATTGACTACACAGATTTCTTTTCTCATGTTGCAAGATTAGAAGATATTACGATATTGTTAGCTTTTGTTGCATCCAATAATTTCAGGGTCTACCAACTTGATGTCAAGTGTGCTTTTCTTTATGGAGTTATATCAAACAACCACCAGGGTTTGTAGATTTTTATCATCCTAATTATGTCTGTAGGCTTGATAAAGCTCTTTATGGGCTACACCAAGCACCAAAGAAGTGGTATGAGACTTATCTCAGTATCTCTATCAGCATGGTTATAGAAGAAGTACTATATATGGAACCCTTTTTATCAAAGGAACAAGGAATGACTTAATGTTAGTTCAAGTATATATAGATGACATCATCTTTTGATCAATTAATCCAAAGCTTTGCAAATACTTTGAGAAGCTAATGAAGGATAGATTTGAAATGAATCCCATAAGGCAACTCAATATTTTATAGGAATTCAAGTGAAGCAAGTTGAAGATGGCATCTTCATAAGTCAGTCAAAGTATGTTCAGGACACACTTAAAAGATTCAACATGATTTATTGTAAGGTTGCTAAGATACCCATAGAAAGAAACCACTCCCTTGTTCCTGATCTTGAGGGGGAGTGTGTAAAAAAACATCTTTACTTGGCTATAATTCGATCTCTTATGTACCTCACATCTAGCAGGCCTGATAACATGTTTGCTACATGTATTTGTGCAAGATATCAAGCCAACCCCAAGATGTCACACCTAATCACTGTCAAGAGTATTTTAAGATGCCTCAAAGGTGCCTCAACACTTGGCCTTTGGTATCCAAAGAATTCTAACTTCAATCTATATGCATATACAGATAGTGAGTATGTTAATTGCAACATGACTTCAAAGTCTACATTAGGGGGGATGTTAGTTCCTTGGTGGAAGGGTAGTCTCGTGGCAATGCAAGAAGCAATCTTGTGTCTTTGCATCAAACTGCTGAAGCTGAATATATTGCTCCGGTAAGCTGTAGTGCTCAAGTGCTTTGGATTTAGAGTCAGATGCTATATTATGGATTCAATTTCAAGGAGACTCTTATCCATATAGACAACAACAATGTTATTCAATTTCAAGAAGACTCTCATCCACATAGACAACAACAATGTTATCTCTATCACAGAAAATCTAGTGTAGCATTCAAGGACAAAACACATCAACATCAGGTATCATTTTATTAAAGATAACTTTGAGAAGGGATTAATAAAACTAGTCAAAGTTAACAGAAATGAACAATATGCTCATCTGTTTACCAAAGCTTTTGATGAACAGACATCAAAATATTTGTTACAACTATTGGGATGTTTAATTTTGATTAGCTTTTCTTAAAATATAATCATATTATTTCTAAAAATATGTGTGTCCTAAGTTGTCAATTTTATCACTTATAAAAGCCCGTGTTTACTCTGGAGGGAAAAATCTTTTTAGAAGACATTCCTTAGATTTTATTGAAAATTTTTGTTCTTTTATCCTTTAGAAGATTTGTATTAACCTTCGGAAGACATTTAAGCTTTCAAAACAAACAACTACTTAAGAAAATATACCTTGAGAAGAAATTTCCAAAATATCTTCCGAAACTTTACTTACTCTTAAATACTTGTATGTTTTAAAGAACAACTTTCTTCCGAAAGCAAATTAACTCTCGGAAGTTTTAATAAATTTTTCAAGTGTTAATCTCTTGAGAAGCAAAAGTTAACACTCTTTGGAATATCTTCCGAAACTATTTTGGCTTCGGAAACTTTTCATCAAAACTTCCGAAGTGAAATCACCTTCAGGAAATTTTAGACTTGCAAGAAAACTAACTTTTGAGAAAAAGAAAACTGCTTTTTCAGAGGTGGGAATGACATCCGGATTTTAAAGTCTTTCCCCTTTCATTAACTTTGTCTGAGATCCATTGCATATATATACGCAACGGTTCCCCCCTCTTTCACTATCTTCTTCCTTTGTACCATTGCAAAAACCTATATTCATCCGGACACCACTTTTGTTCTTCTTTTGCTTCACCCTTAAGCTTTCACAAATGGCCAACCTAAACTGCAGAAACGACCCTGATTTCTCCATCCAACTTCACAGGCAACACAATCAAGTTGATCTATTGAACTCTGAGAAAGATCCTAGTTTCACAGAGGTTTGCTATTTTCTGGCTCTGTCAACTTATTTCACCTCCCTAACTATCAATCCTACTCTCTATGAGGATCATTTGCTTAAGTTTTGGAGGACCTGTCATGAGGTCATCCTAGATAGGGAGAAGACATTGTCTGCTACAGTGCATGACAGGACAATCTTCATTACTCCAGCCATCATCATCAATCATCTTTAGCTGGATGATGAGGAAGGTGGATTGTCCTTTCCAAAGGAAGTTCTCAACCACTCCTTTCAGTAGATTGGCTATAACGGAGATTTATCTGTAAAGACCTTCAGGAAAGGGAAGGTCTCATCTTAGTGGAAGTACTTACTGCATGTGGTCATTCACACCTTGTCCAACAAGCATGGGGGTGGAACCAGATTCTTGAGGATTTCTCCTTCATAGTGCATCGAATTGTTCAAGGGGTTAAGTTCAGGTACTCTCAATTTTTCTATACAAATTTACTTGCAAACTAGAACTCCTTAGAGTATTACATGTTTCCTAGATATATTCAATACATTCTTAACTATGAACTAGGCTCATAGTTGAGAGAAATAGGTAATATTATTAAATTGGGACAGATGAAGCCATAATCTATAAAATCTTGAAATACCAACTATTGGCTTCTCTAGAGTAGAAATACCCCTTGTTCTAATAATGTTAGACCTTATTGCTCAAGGTGATAACCTAGAACCTACACCTTCTACCTCTCAAGCACCAAAATAGCCTAAATGACTCCTCACCTACAAAAGGCATTCCAAACAAAACCTTGCACTAGCTATTCAGCTTGTGCAGACCCCCATATTATCACCCATATAGGAGGAAGTTTACACTACCGCTCCCACTTCTCCTAAAAAGCAAACCACTCCCATCTCATCAAGAATCAGTGCTGAGGTTCCTCATGCCTAGCCTGATGAGCTCATAAGCCCATCAGGATTAAGAATTCACTCTAAGTCTCAACACTCAAGAACAACCTTTAGGGGACGGTTACCATTTCTAGCTTCTAGATCTTGACCAACCTATCCCTAACCTTGAATTCTATGATAATGAAGACATGGGATTCAATTTGTACCATGAGTCTCTCTACTCTTCCCCTACTCAAAGAGAGATGAGTGCTCCTACCACTCCCCTGTCTAGCCTACATCATCCACCTACCATTGAGGTGGATCTTCCTCAACATGTTTCAAGAGATCCATATGGAAGAGGCTCCCAATTCTGAAAATGATTACATTATTAAGACCTCAACCATGGCAACTCAACCCATTGACACTTCTTTGGAAGTTGTCAGTTTGCAGAGGAAAACCAACAACCAAGAACCTAATGTTAGTGATGAGAGTGAGGACTTTGGTCCAATTCTCTCATCCCCTAATGATTCTTCTCATGAAGATGAGGGGAATTTGAAACTAAAGGTGAAAAAATTATCTCAAACATACCCTACCTAGTCTTTAAGGTTAATCACTTGGAATCTCAAGTGACTACTTACACAACTGGGTCAATAATTAGCAACTTGAGATTTCTTATTTCAAGGAGAAACTTGCTGGGAGACCTTTGAGGAGAGCTTATCTGGGAACACAAGAACCTGTGTATGTAATTGACCTAACTACTGGCTCACCTATGCAAGTGGGTGATGCTACCAAAGAGGGGAGAAAGTTATAATAATCATAGAACCTGGGAGTTATTCATAGAGTATGGACATTAAGGACTCACCATCCTCACTTGTAATTTTCCCTACTCAGCAACTTTCTCAAGTTCACATTGATGTGGACTCTCTAGATTCTCTAGTTTAGATTCTCTTTGAGAAAGGTATTCTAAGGGCTATGTCATACCCACCCCAAGGAACTTCAAATGACTTAATTGGGTAGAGGTATGATATTGACAGAAGAGCCCTCATTCTTCAAAGAGTTCAAGCACTGCAAGAGGTCTTCAATTTTCAGACCTTGAACTACTATGAAGGTCTTGACCTGATCAACATGTCACTTGATAACCCAAGCCAATCTAGGCATGTTAGAACATTGGCTCAAAGGATTCAAGATAGAATTACTAAAGTGTTCAGCCTAAAAAGGAGAGAAAGGCAATCATGTAATGTCATTGGTCAACTGGATGTTGAGGCAGACCCTGAGATTAGATTCAAAGGGAAAACCTTGACTGAAGGCCCAATGATAGAGCTTAAGAGTTCTATCACACCTACAACCACTCCAGCAATTCATTCCCTCAGTGACACACCTGCTGGTGAATGTGTATCGCAACCTCTCTCTGGCCAGAGCATGGATGCTACTCCATGAAATGAAGTTCAAAACACTCTCCACCCTGAGTCACAAAGTTTTGTGGGTAACAAAGGGAAAAGGAAATTGACTCTTGAGGAGATTGGGGAGGAGGAAAGAGAGACGAAGGGAAAGCTAAGGGGAGATAGTTCTATTGGGTCTTCAGGATTCATGCAAGCTGCAATCAGGGTTGCTCCCAGACCAGATACTCAAGATGATGAGTTAAGGGTAGTCAAGATTACTTACTTACAGACTAGAAACTATAACATTGATCAAATCATCTCCCTCCCCTTAGAGGAACTCAATGAACTGCTAGATATAGAAATGTCTAGACAGAAGAAGGAAGTAGAGGATGCAAGATTGCACCTTCAAATCAAGGAAGAAAAAAGACTGAAAAGACTCTACAAACATGTTCCTACTCTCTCTAGTTCAGGAAAGCCCTGTGCAAGAGACTGTGGCTACACATGAACCTCAGGTAGATAAAGAAACTAATAAGCAAAATATGATCAACTACCTAAGTGCCATACGTCTCTACCAGACAACTATACTTCTTCTCATGTCCTTTCAGTACATTGAGTTTGAGTATCTCAAATAGCTTGAACTTCAAGAACTCAAAGAGCAAAAGGCTACAAAGAGAAAGATGAGGGAAGACCAGCCAAAGCGAGAGATATCATCAAAAAAAGTCAAAAGAAAGTCTGTTGATAGGCTGAGGATGATGAGTTTCTTGAAGTTGTATGGATTCTCCAGAGGGAGACTTAGCCCTATGTCTTTATCTACCATGGCTGAGCATATAAGGGTGATCAAGCAGAAGATTAAAATAGGAGAGCTCATTGATTTACACTCCTCACCAAGTCAAGCCCCTCAAGAAGTAGAGGTTAAGATTGAACCATTTGAGACAACATAACTTGGCCCTCCTACTGAATCTCAGCAACTTCATCTTCTGATCCACAACAGGGTCAAACTCACTCTCCTTCTAAACCTATGAGGGAGGTAGACCCAGCTAAGAAAGACAAGACTAAACATAAAGGTGTTGTCAACCAGCTTTCTCAGTTAAAGAGTTCTAAGAGGAGTAAAAGGATGTGTTGGATCAAGAAGAAGGCTGGTGCAACCAAAACCAATTCACTTAGACAATTTTGGTACTACATGGAAGGGCTTCCAAAGCTTAGCATGGAACTTTCGAAGGTTGTAGAGTTCTTCCGAAGACAAAGTGAAAGATAAACTTCTGAAGACAGAACTCTACTTTCGAAGGAAACAGCATGCTTCCAAAGATCAAGTCTTAGAAGTAAAGCCTGAAGACTACTTCCGAAGTATGATAAAAAGAAGAAGTCTCCAAGCCTTGGAAGAAGCATCCTCTTCCGAAGTATAAGTGGCATCGGAAGTACATACTCTTCTGAAGCCATTTAGCCTTCGGAAGACACTGCTATGAACCAGTGGACATAAGTATGGTCTCTGACACTACACTGCAGACCTCTGATACTGCATGGCTTCTTCCTAAAGAGCTATGTAGTTGACCATACTTTATTCCACTGTTTATCTTTTATGATAGTACAAGTTACCAACTTTAGTTGGTGACAAAAGGTAAGTCAGGGACATGTCCTGACTACCATATCTCAGATAAGGCTTTATCTGAGATACCTTAAACTATAGTCTTGTAGTATAGACTTTAGCTATAGGATCCTAGCTGGTATCAAAGTATATACGGCTGTAGGTAGTATTATAAATAGGTTGTCTTTGTAACTCATTCCACACTGCTTGTAAGAGTCTTGTATTATTGAGTTGAGAAGCAATATATAAAAGTACCTCGAAAAATACTTCTTGTGTTCTTTATTACTTTCTATATTATGATCAACTCTTAATGGTTCTATCTTTATTCGAGTGTTGTCATAAGTGAGTCTGAGAGAAATCATAGTGTTAAGTGACCAATATCGAACCTGCAATTGGTATCAGAGCTTATTAGGCTCTTGATTGTATGATCTAACCATCCAAATCAACCTATTTTTCACTCCTCCCTTCGACAAACTCACTCAAAATGGCCCTTAACAAATCCAAAGTAGAGATGGGAACAATGACAAAGGCTCCCACCAATACTCCTGAAAATTCCATGTCTTGGAGCAGAAGAATGGAAGGCTTCATCACATACCAAGACAGCAAAATGTGGAACTCCATTGTCAATGGCCCGTATAATCCAAAGGTGGCATCACCTGGTGGAAACGGTGCCATGATAGAAAAGGCTATTGAGGATTATTCTGATGAAGACAGAAAGAAGATGGACATCGACAGCAATGCCATGACCATTCTCATGACTGCAATACCGAACTCCATTATGGTGGGGTTCGAGCATTGCAAGACTGCCAAAGAATTGTCTGATGCACTTGCCCAGATGTATGCAAACTCCAATGACTCAAAGAAGGACTCACTGAAGCAGTAGTTCGAGAACTTCACTCACATTGCTGGAGAGACCCTTAGCCAGCAGTACTTCAGGTACATGGATCTTATCTCTTCTCTTCAGTCGGTGAAGATCACTCCCAAACTTAGAGATCTTACTAGAAAGTTCATGAGTGCTCTTCCAAACGAATGGACATTCTACTATGTCTCTATCAAGAGAACAGAAAACTTGAACACTCTTACCATGACTGAACTCTATGACATCCTCGATGGATATCGCCTAGAGATGGCGAGTAAGAAGGGCCACCAAACAAGCAGACCCATAAGTCTTCCTGCTAGCAATGCTTTAATGGTTGTTGAAGGCTCATTACCCCTACAACCTCAGCATTACCTGACCTACCAGCAGTCATCCTGCTCTTCTGGACCATACATCACTTTTCCTGAGACTCCAAGGTCTCAACAGGCTCAACACAACTCCTTTCAGGAAAGTTGTGCCTTTGTCTCAGGAAGTGGACACTCTGGTGATTTTCAATACTGCTTTGATGATCTTGAGTGTTTCAGTCCAGATGATGTAGAGTACGTGGACATTGTCCAACAGATGGTTCTTT